>CM052099.1:3080802-3120267 GCA_028453745.1 Agapostemon virescens
TCATTCCGAAGTGAAAATTATTAAAATTCTGTTACAAATAATGTTTGTTAAGGAGGAGAAATATAAACGAGTCAACATACATAATTATGTATTTTTAATGAAATTTGATAAGCTCTTAAGTGGGCAAAAATTTAGTGGCAATCATTGTCTCCATAAAGGCTTGCAAAATGTTATTTTACTATTCTATAGGGCTCTCAATATAATATAACTATAATCAATCATATTACTCGGAATTCGAATAATTAATCAGACAAAATATGTTTGATTAAGTAAAGACACTAAACGTCATCATTTTTCAGAATTTAATTTTGCATGAAAAACTAAGTGAAATCCATAAAATGTGCAACATCTTTATTCATTTTTTAATTCTTGAAATCGAACAAGTGTATGCAGATTTTGATAATAATGTGTAAGATTATATTTGCGGCAAAGTAATAAACTAATTTTGTCGCTCCTCGAGCTCAAGCTTCTATGAATCTTGTATTCGAGAACGCTGTTTTATTTACATGATGAAGCACTCTTCCTGGTGCAAATTTATTTTGACTTTAGTCAGGAAATTAATATTCTAAACACTGAAATCCTCTTCTATGAAGAAGGCGAATACATTACCGGGTGAAAAGAGCTCGCGTGAAACTTTCTAGTCTCGAATTAATGACTGCCACTAGAGGAACCAGGTGAGAAGGGATGAGCAAACACGTTCTAGTATTCGACACTTTACCCTTTGCACTAGAAACTATTTGCCATTCTATCTCCGAAATCAAGCCAGTGCTTCCGACCTAGGATATTTCGATTCTGTGGGGATCAGTCAAATATTCGTCAGATCTCACTTCGATTCGCGTATTTGGGCAGAATTATCTAAAAATACGAATCAATTATTATTCTACCTACGAACTGTTTCAATTAACACACTTTCATCGCCGGATTAAACATTCTTTACTTTCAATATTAAGCAACGAGATGTGATGAGATATTATACATAAATGGATCTTGAAATTTTCAGATAAACGCGTTTAAATTTTTGCTCAACGCTTGTACGAACATACCAATACGTTTAAACGTCTTTAAATTTGTTGTTTTAATTAATTTTCAAATTTACTTTTGCAAATATTTTCTCAAAGATATATTCTTTAACCCATTCTGTCAGAGTGTTATAGAATTTTTTAAATACGGTCCGTTTATTTTGAAAGAGGTGCAAGTTCATTTTTTTTTAAATTGAGATATCACGGAATTTGTGCTTAAGGTGTAAACTTTTAATTTATAATTAGTAAATATTTAATATACTGAAAAATGCCAATGCTTTGTTGAATTTAAGCATTATTACCTTGTATATCTCGTGTGCATCATGAATATTTCAAAACACTGCCAGATGAAAAGTTTAAATAAATAATAGTAATATCATATGTTAAGTTTAATTAGATATAAACAGAATTAACGTTTAAAATAAAATTTACTACTCCTATTTTATCTCTTGTTAATATTTATAAACAAAATTGGATTCATACAAAATATATTTTAAGTGACATTTAATTTTTCTATTAATTTCATTTTTTCTAATTGAAATACGATGATTTTTACAATTGACTAATTATGAATATGGTGTAAGTCCATTCACAATTCGTAAATATATATTATTTTAGTTAAATTCGCCTAAACGAAATTGATATAATCAAATTACATATTGATAAATTAGAGAAACATTGCTAGACTCGACCTAATTCACCAATATTTTTTAATTGTCTAAACTGCTAACCTTTAATTTTCTTGAAACAATATAAAATGGACTCGTATGAATAACAGAAGTTTAGTAAGGGACTTATGAATTGGTGGCAAAAGCAAGATATGGTAATTTCGGAAGATGGAATAAGTACTCTGATAAAAAAGGAAGAAAAAGTTGCAATTTATGTGGAGAAAAATTTAGGATTTTAGAATATTTACTAAGAGAATGTAACGAAAACAGATAGAGTTTTAATAAAGCAGAAATATTAATTAAGCAGAGCTTAATAAAGCTTTAGAAAAGCAAAAATATTAAATATAAACCGAAGAGAAAAGAAGAGTATAGTAGTATGATAGTAGGTCATAAGCAAACACAGAAGGTACAATACAAGGAGAAAGAAAGAAGAAAGAGGCAGATGAATTTAAACAAAAGATATAGGAAACAAAGAATGAGAATAAGTGTAATAAGTGAGTGAATGACAGAAGTAAAAGGTTAAGACAGAATAGTATTGGATAGGTTTATATATAACCCTAATTAATGACAGTGTGTAGCACAAATTAGTCCCCACGATTTTTCAATCCCTTCGTATGGTCAGACAGAAAAGTGTTTCGTACCACAGTTAATCAGTATTTAACCCTTTTAGAACCGAGCGAAAGTATCGTACCTATGAGAAGACTATCGAGCCAATTTAACGAATTTGCTAAGATTTAGGATCCCACGGGACTTAAACCTTCATAGAGCGAACCTTATTTTCCAAAAACCCAAAAACAATTTTTATAATTCTTTTGCTATGAAATTAGACCATTTATAACATTTTATAAATTTATTTTGAGATAGAGTTCGTTCGCAATGAGAATACTAAGGCGACATCAGATACGCAACGATATATTGTCGTTGGCACTTTTCGCAAGTGTTGTAAACGACGATATAATGTCGTTCGGCACTAAAAGAGTTAACCGCCCAAAGACTGCAATTTTTTAACTTAAAAAAAAATCGTTTTTCAACAAAAATCAAGGTCGCTGTAATATCTTTAACACTAGAACTACCCAGTAATAAACGCAACTGATGTATATTGTCTTGTAGTAGTGACAGGACTGCATCTATTCTGACCTTGTCCCACGTTTATTACAATGTCTGCTTTAATGAAGAAATTCATTCGAAGCTTTCCAATGAAGATACTTTTATAATTTCTCGAATTGTAAAAGAAAAAATTACGAATCAGTCATATTGACTGGCCCGGCAGTTCTAGTGTTAAATAGGACTGGGTATTTTAACTTCATAATATTGTAGGCGACGTCGAAACGAATTCAACGACCTGCTATACGATGACTTTCACACGACCTTGAAAGAAAATATTCCCATGAATCAATTGCCAGAATATTTGAACTAACTTGGCGGTACGTAATAGCAACGCCTCGCATTTAGAGGTAGACAAGTGAACAAATGAAACAGATGAATACACTATGCGTGGCCGGTTGAAATGCATTAACCCCTTGGAATACAATGACGTCTGTTAGACGTCATCCATTTCATGTGATTCTGTGTCGTTGAAAATGTTCAAGATGTTCTCCCTTCCTGTCTCCGCAACAGTACCGATAAGAAAATCGTATCTGCAAGCCAGTAAACCAGAAAGAAATACATTGAAAGCAGTATTCATCGTTAGTATAACAGCCAACCCCTCAAGACGAATGTCATATTATGTATTTGAATTTGAGTCCTTATAACATGCCTGAGTTAAATGTATTATATGAAACATAATAATAATATAATACTGTATTATACCTTCCACTAACAAAACGTAACATCCTGCAAAGAGATGCGACGTGTGTGTAAAAAATAATGTAAAAAGCGAAACAACTTAGCAATGTAAAAAATGTCTAGTTCCTTTACATATTCGAAAATGCTTTGAAATTTATCATACTTTACAGAATTATTAATTTATTATTTTATAATGTTAAATAATTACTGTCCATTAATATTATATATCAACCTGATTAAATATTATACAGTAATGTAAATTTCGAATTAAAAATGTTCTGTTCCTGAGCGTGCATATAACTGTTCAGTTGAACCAGTTAAATAGTATTCTTCGGACGCATCAAATTTCTTTTTATTTGTATGTCAAGGGATTAAGAAAATAAAAAAGAACGATTTTACGTAGTTCTAAAGCAGAATGTGCCCCTAAATAAGGGACGCACGAAGAAAGTCACGGATCGTGGGGAACGCGCGCAATGCGATTAGCGAGAGGGGAATGTCGTCGCAGAACGCGATTATTCTTCCGTCTTTCCGTTTTTCTCTCGCGAGGTTTCATTTCCGGTTCTGGTGTCACGCGCAACCTGTTCTTGCCTCGCCTCTTGGTTACTGCTGAAAATTTGAAAAACGTCAGTCCTACGTCGACTTTCGCGTATCGATCAATCGTAATCGACAGTCACCTGAATTGATACCACCTGACAGATATTATACCGCGCAATTACCCTCTCGATTCGTACCATTGCACAGTAAAATGAAACGCGATAAATGCGATAAAAATTATTTTTAAAATTACTTATATTTTTAAATTAATACTATTGGGATTATGGAGTCTAAATACAAATAACTGAACCACTTTATTTTTAATAAATGCTTTAATTTAAATTATTAGGTCGAGTCATAAGTAACTTCCGTTTCTTTATCAGATATTTATTTTGCTCTCATTAAATAAAAAAATTACATTAATTTATTACGTATTCACCACCGTTATCTATAACCTTCTCCCATCTTCCTGGCAGTTTATAAATTCCTTCCTTGTAAATTGTGGCTGGTTTGGACTGGAAGAAGTTTTTGACAGCCTGCGTGATTTGCTCTTCAGAATTGAAAGTTTTTCGATTCAAAAAATTTTGTAGGGAACAGAAAAGGTGGTAGTCTGTTGGGGCAAGATCCGGGGAGTAAGGAGGATGTGGTAAAACAGACCATCCAAGCTCAAGAATTTTTTCTTGAGTCACCTTTGCTGTATGTGGTCTTTATTCCGTTCACTGAGATTGTGAAGTACCCATACTCCTAACTTGCTGACTTTCCCTAATTTCTCCAGGTGGCGGATAACGGTCGATTGCGATGTATTCAACCTTTCTGCTATACATCTTGTCGATTGACGTGGATTTTGCTCCAATACTACCTTTAAAAGGTTGTCGTCGAAGTCGGAAGGACGTCCCGCCCTCGGTTCATCTTTTAAAGTCATATCTCCAGAACGGAATTTTACGAACCAATTTCTAACTGCCCGATCAGTTATCAATCCTTCACCATACACTCTGTATATTTTTTCGGCTATCGCCTTAGCACTATTGCCTTGTTTAAATTCCCAAAGCATCAGATGACGAATATGTACTTCTTGACTCTCCATTTCAGAGGATAAAGAAGCAGTTTATTTTAACGTGTATCATACAAAGTTGTTGACAAAAGACTAACGGAAACCTTGTGTAACTAATGAAAACAAAAACTCGTTGTCATGGTTACTCATAGCGGGTAAATTCGAATAATAGATTCTAGATAGCTGCGTCGGAAGTTACTTATGACTCGACCTAATAGATGAAAGAAACGTCTTTACTGTTCAACTCGATCACAGAGAATAAATACTAAAGAGATGTTGGCCAAATATGACGAGGACGAGCTGCAACAAAGTAATCGGGACTGCCTTCGAACTTCTAAGAACGTTTCAATGTTTCTTCGGAGATTCGTACTACGTTGATTCAATCTACCACGGGGGAAATATACAAAGTATCCAATAATTATAAATAAAAAATATTAGAGAACGTAATTTTTGTCGCGTTCCGTAAACCTATTGAAAAGAAAGTACCATTCTCTGTTGAACTTTTTATGGGAACAAACTTGGGAACTTGGAAACTTCTTCAAAAACTGTTTTCATTAAGTAGTTTAAGTCATAAGTTGCAGCTTCGTTTAGCAATCTTATAGTTTTAACAAAGGAACAACAGAATCTACAACAATATAGAAGGAAAATATGTCCTGAGAACGCACAGAAGCAATTTCGTATCTGAGGATAATACATTTATTGATAAACCGAGAAGTAAATAACTTATGCAATAGAATCTAAGAGAATTCAATTCTCTCTATATATTCTCAAAAATTTGTTTCTTCAACCAGGATAAAGAATAAATGGATAACGCGATACTCAAAGCGTTCAATAGCACACCGAGCGAAATTAATAACTTGAATGGCAAACATGCCTTCCGCGAGCTCCGTTGATTAGATTTGAGAATGGAATTTCGGGGACGTGTGAAAATGTCTCGGAGATGTACAATGAATCGAGACGATTGACATTAATTATTTCATGTGATCGAAATCGAATTTTTTCTCGTGGGAGCATCAAAAGCAATTTTTAAGAATTTATACGTTCATAGGTAATACTTTCAATTCAACGAATACAGAGGACACCTACTGACGTAGTTTATGTATTGCATATAGCACAATTCTGTAGAAAAGCTAATTTAATTTTCACATTCGAACCTTAATTCAGTGCGCATTTAATACATTTTTTGTTGGAAATTAAATTAGCCTTCCGGCGGTACTATGCATCGTGTAGAGCTGAAAGCATTGTTAAAAATTTTAAAATTCGTTGAACATTACATTGAATAGGAACTTTGATAAGTGTCAGTAATTTTTTTATATTTTTTCGCAATTTGGAAGAATAAAAATTTAATAATACTATAAGCGTGTGAAGATTATTAGAAAAATATAAAGAAAATATTATTTTTACTGTGGTGTTTCCATCTTCTACCTGTCAAGATAAATCGGTAATGTGAAACTTGAGCGAGTACGATGATAAATTTGTGTAGTCAACAGTTTCTGATCCGATATACAGAGAATTCCAGTAGCCTAATTAACGATTAAATTTTGTTTAATTTGAAACCCATTAATGTTTTCCAGATACTACGAGCTCAAATTCGTCGGTTATGTTATTAACATTAGGAGCACTAAAAGCGCATATTTGAACGAGATGTGTCTATTGAAATGGGTCGCCTTTACTTCACAACAGAGTCATTCAGATTTGTATATAGTATAGTCTTTAGTAATATACGGATGAATTTAAAAAAATTATTTATTTCACATCTGAATTATAACATTATTGTTATAACTAATTAGAACACCTAAAAAAGCAAACCACTGAAAATGGATTCTTAGGAGCCTACAGTGAACACATGAAAATATCTAGCTAAAACGTTGTCACTTGAAGATATAATTTTTTCATCATTTATTATGCAATTGTTTCAAACAAATAAGATGTCCTTCTAGTGAACACATATTTAAAAATTTGAGAAAGTGACGACGATATATAGTCCTAAATCTCCCTTTTGCAAATTTCTTTTTAAAAATTACGAGATTGGAACCTTTTTAGTTTTGTTGTTCACACATCTGCTATCAAAGTGGTACAAATTTTAAATTCGAAAAACGACGTCGATCGAATTATAATTTTATTTAAGGGGGAAAACGCTTTATTATTACATTTTGTTTTACCAATGTGTATAGGGCTGTAGACGACAAAAACAAAAAAGATCCATGCTTATAACACGCATTTTAATCTCCAACTTGGCAAATAATAGTAGTTTATGATTTTTTATTGAACTTTAATATTTAATTACTGGATACATGACTGGAGTTTTGGAAAAATATTTTTCCAAAAAAAAATTTTAGCTTTTTAAAAATATTTTATATCTTTATTGTAGTGAGAAAAGGGATTTTTGTCAGTGTTTTTCACGGTTAACGCAAGGTTTTTGAAACGCATCAAGATGGCGCGTTCTAATATTTTTGATTTACAATTGTTAAAATTCTAAAGAGGTTCACGCAAGAAGTTATATTACAAGTTTATTTCTGTGGATGTGCAGTATTTTAAAAATTTGCCAGATATTTGGATAGATACGTTCTCGTTATTTTTCTAAAATAATGTAAAAATCGACGCTTTAAGTGCTCCACCTCTACCAGTTAGTGTTAAGAACTCGATGCATGTTGGTACCTGTAAAATTCGATCGCTCGAACACGATGACGTTCGCTCTGTTTGGGCTCGTAGCGAAGGGAACCCATCTCCGCCATAATCTTTCACGAGCTACTAACCTGACGAGAATCTGGTGACGCTTAATTGCAGAATTTGGACGCCCTTCACGATCATTTAGGCACTTTGTACCCGACAATGAGGGCGCCCTCCTTCCGATGCACCGAGGGACCAGAAGACGGCGCGCTCGTATTACATTATTACTCCGACCGACCTGGTTTGGAGCACATCGTCATTGGCATCGTTAAGGTATTTTCTCCGAAATCATAGTATGACAATATTATCAAAATCCACGAGGGGGTGCCTCGATAAATGTCGATAACCACCGAGCATCTCTGGCAAACATACTTCAAAGTGTTCTATCAACTGACAAGAAAAGTGCATAAACCTCTAAATTACCGATTTAATTAAAACTTTCACACTTATAGAGCTCGTGCTTCTGTTTACGAATGTGTATAATTATTCACTTAAATACTGAATATCTTTCGAGACATCCCGAGATAACTCTTTGCGCTCGAAGCATTTCCATTTAAAAATCGAAACAATATTTTCACCTATAATAGTTTCATCGAATATAGTTTATTTCCTTTCCTGCATATAAAATTAATTACTATAGGGTTTTCCAATAGGGGCTAGTCAATGTTAGCAATCCGTGGCGGCGTCTGTCAAATCTGTTGTTTGTAATTCAGTCAGTAATGCCAAATCATCATGGCAAGTTACACGATTGAGCAGCACGCCTAGATGATAAAATGTTATTGCATCCGTTGCATCCATTTGACGGCAGACGCGGTGGCCCTTTGAAATCGGCTCTACAATGTTTGGTGGCCAAATTCGAGACGGTCGGTTTGGTAAACGAGCAGTCAACGCCCGTACGTCAAAGGAACGCCAGATCGGCCGAGAACATTGTCGCTGTTCATGAAAGTGTGCAAGAGAACCCGAGACAGGCAATTCCTCACCGTGCACAAGAAGTTGGGCCTTTCGCAGACTTCAACTTGGCGAATTTTGCGTGTGGACTTGGCCCTGCATCCTTACAAGATCCAACTGATCCAGAAGTTAAAAATTAATGACCATAGCCACCGCCGTTTGTTCGCTGACTGGACTTCGGAGTGTTTGGAAGAGGACCCCAATTTTGGCCGAAAAATCATCTTTAGCTCTGAGGCGTATTTTTGGATGAATGGCTATATCCACAAGCAAAATTGCCGTATATGAGACGACGCCAACCCACACAAAGTTCACCAGGTGGCAACGCATCCACAAAAAGTTACAAGAATTTCGGATATTGCGGATTTGCAGATTTTGGGCCGGCGGCGTCATTGGTCCGTACTTTTTCCAAAACGACGTTGGTGAGGCTGTCATCGTCAACGACGAGCGCTACAGATCGATGACAACTAATTTCTTTTGACCCGAATTGAACGATATGAACGTGGACCACATGTGGTTCCAGCAGGACGGCGCTACGAGCCACACAGCGAACAACATGTTGGACAATCTGCATGAACGGTATCAAGGTATGATTTTCTCTCGCGGAGGTAACGTGAATTGGCCACCAAGATCGTGCGAGTTCATCTTGCTAGACTTTTTCTTGTGGGGTTTTCTGAAGTCGCAGGTCTATGCCAATAAGCCACAATTGACTGATGCCCTCAAAGTCAACATAGCCCAGGCTATCGCTCAAATTCAGTCGGATCTATGCGACAGAGTCATTGAAAATTGGACCTCTCGGATTTGTGCTGCCGTGTGGAGTTGCAGCGGACATTTGAACGATGATTCCATACATAAGGGCACACATGAGCCCTTCGAATAACATACTTGTTACATACTTCTTATACGCACATCTTGTTTTATTCCATTTCAACATCGACCCGCCCTTATTGGAAAACCCTTTATTACTCGTAAGTGTAACGTTAACATTTTTATTCATTTTTTAACTGCGAACGTAGCGATGTGGAAGTTGTTTAAATAATATTATGGTAAATTTTAGTGGCGCCTTAGAAGCGCCATTCAAGCGCTAATGGTTAATAATTACAGTTTTGTTATTACTAAAAAAGTAACTGTAGAATGATAAGTCAGTGGTAACTTTATGAAATAATACGATATATATCGCGAGTTCAAATCTCATTTTTTATTTTCTTTTGTTTTTCAAATTGGTCGCATTTCAAATACAAGAATACATGACAAATGTTTCTTCGTTTTTCTTCGCTAAGAACGCTTGGCGCGATTGTACTTTCAGCTTGTAATCGTCAAATTAAAATGATTAATATCTTGCAAAATATTTAGTGTTCAATGCCATAATGTTATATTTTGGTAAACAGAAGGACGAAGTTTATAAGTGTACAAAGTTTCAAATAAATTGGTGACTCGAAGGTCTTGTACTCATCTTGTGAGTGCTGAAGTTTCGATGGTCTCTGTCCTGGATTAATTAGTTGCTGTATCCTTCTAAATATAATTTGTTTAATCAATTACACGGTCGATTTAGTTTAACGCTTCAGTTACCGGAAAAGTAAAAACGTACTCACAGAAGAACAGATATATAGTTTATTAGTCGATCCTAGAACCACCTATCTATTTTCACACTGGAGCAATCAATAAGATTACAACAACTCCTAAAGTTTCGACGGTTTTGTTTTGTAAACAAGTAGGTTGCATTATCTTATTGAAGATAGTTCGTTCAATCGACGGTGTAATTGACATTGCTGCAGCACTAGAACTATTGGAAGAATTAACACGAGCAAACGATATCGCATTATCTTACTAAACACAATTAGTTTAAACAATCGTGTCGCCTACACAATGAAATGCGAAAGTAGGCCAATGCGACTTTAATTAGTGTCGCATGGATTTATTAACGTTGCTCCAACGACACGAACCGAGTGGAACGGTTTTTATTGAAGTTTCAGTGGAACTACGATGTATTGCAGAAGTCAAATGTTTGTTCTATAGATTAAAACAGAATTGATCGATAAGTGGCAGAAACCTGAAATATGAAGTCCAATCGAATCTATCTTCTCAATTTCATCGGAAACTGAGCGTACGTTGATTGCATCTCTCAATGAAATTAGTAAATCCATATATGAAATTGAACGATTTATGCCCACAACGTTGGAACAATATTAACGCTATTATTACTAATTTCCGCAGTATCGCGTGCTGCGAAGTATCGAGTTGAACGAAACGTTTGGTATTTTTTATTTTTTCTCTTTTTTTTTAGAAAAAAGTGAATTGGATTTTTGCCAGTGAACAGCCCATTATTCGATACAACGTCACGAAAATACTCAGCAATCTCTGCCGCTGATTTTTCCATATAACACTCATGAGAAATGCAAAGGCCAAAATGCATTTTGTCAGGCGATGTATTTACCGATCAAATTTGCAATAGCAAATCGTATTTCTGGAAATACCGATCCACCTTCCTACAGCTTGCATTTCGTATGTTAATATTACTCGCGCGTCCTTAATATTTCACGTTCGCTTTTAATACTTTTCACGATGTATCTCGATTTTTTATCGGAACTCCTCGAAAGTTAAACATGTTCAACTTAAACGTTTGAACATTTCGCTTGTTTCTAATAGCGAAAGTTAACCACAAAAGTTTATTTACTGCGATATGCAAGGTTTTAAACAACTGCAATCGTAACGAAGCTGTTAGCTCGTTGTGTATGAAATGTCCGATTTCAGAATAAATCCTACATCTATTACGTAAGGTATTAATTAAACCAGTTAACTGTGGCGATCATTTTTCAAAGCGCGCACCTATGTGTGGTGCGAAAATCAAGAGTTTTAGCAAGAGCATACGGAGATGCAAGAATCCATCTGAAATTATTTATACTTTTTTTTTGTTCGTTTTATTTCGTCTTGACCTCCAAATATATTAGACATATTGAAATTTACGAATACATTTTAGTTTTCGCTAAAATTACAATTTAAATAGTCAATGCTAACTAAATTCTACGCATGACGAGTATACTCGTCATCACACAAAATACTGCCAATCTTCCATGACGAATATACTCGTCAGAAACAGCTAACTGGTCAAGAAACAATATTGTAATTTACAGATTTATTATACAAAGTGTCCCAAAAATGTTCAAGATCCTGGATTTCACCAAAGAGGTGATCGCTGAGGTTATTCTAAAAATCATTTTCCTGTGCCAATTCGTGATTCGACGCTTCGTTTTCGAGTTGTCAATGATAAAGAAAACACGGGCCAATGAGAGCACAGCTACTGCAGACGCATCTCGGTTCGACCAATAGCAACGCCACGCGTGGCGACATCTTTTGCCGCGTCGGAATCCGTTCGCTATAGATGCACTTCGATTGGCCCGCATTTTTCGTTGATAACTCGACAACGAAGTCGCGTACGACATTTTTCCAAAGGAAAAGATTTCTTAGGATAACCTCTGAAATCGCCCCTTTCAAGGAACTCAAACATTTTCGGAATACACAGCATATCATTTACTGCTAGCACAATTAATATTTGAAATCCTATCCTTAATTTATATTTAGATATCGAACTTTATTTTTAAATATAGTTTACTCCAAGATCAAGTGTGATCGTCTTAGTCTTTTCATATGACTGAGAAAATAAATATTTGTTCAAAATATGGTAGTAAATTAACAAATTGTTAATAATAGATAGAAAGAGTACAAAAATTGAAATAACAATCTAATATACAGTGGCTCGCGAAAGGATACGAACACTCGTTAAATCTAAATAACTTTTTAAAAATTGAACCAAACGACTTGACTTTTCTGGAGTAATTGCAAGCATTGATTTACTAAATGATATATGAAAATAATTTCAAAATAATTCTAAATACTAGAAGTTACATGAAAAAGTGAAAAAGACATGTTTTAAAACATTTTTATTTCAACTCGTAATGAGAGTTTCAAATATATGCGTTTTGCAGATCTGTGTTAGTTACGCATGCTGAAAATTTCATCGAAATTGATTGACGCAGACAAAACAATAACAACACGCTTAGAAAGATGTAAGAATATATGGAGTCTAACCCCTTGCCCTACGATTTATTTTATGGTTGCAGCAATTAGAATTTTTTTATAGTTCACACTTGGCTGAAAAAAAAAAAGTTTTATCACTATCGTGCGCTTATATGCTCCCCAATGGACGTGCATTAACGACAACCAAATAGAATAGTATTTCGAATTAAGGGACATTTTTAATACACATATTTATTGGACTCTGTTCAGAATCTACATCACGGGTGTGGCACGATGTCCTAAGGCAAGGAGTTAAGCAAAAACTGAGCAAAAATCGTGAAAAATTGCGATTTTCACTATTTTCGATGGCACGTGTGTACGTCGAACGATTTCATTGAATTTTTCTGCATGTGTGTAACTATCATAGATCTACAAGATGCGTTCTTAACATTTTTAGTATATGACTCAAATAAAAAAAATATTTAAAAAGTTCCTGTTTTATTTACTATTTAATCCATATCAATTGTAATTTTTTCTTTTCGCATATCATTTAGTAAATCGATGCATCCAATTGCTCGAGAAAAGTCAATACGTTTCAATCTTGCAAGATGTCATTTAGATTGAACCCTTTGCACTCCGAGCAATTTTAATTCCAAAATCGTGGTACTTTTTAATGTACAATAGTTCCATTGTACATGGTTTATTTTCTGTGGTGCACAGAAAGTTTATTACTATAACTCGTATGTGCAATACTTGAATTTTCACCGACTTCTTAAACGCAAATATAGTGATTCAAAAGCTATTTCGAATAATAGTATGGCAATTTTTAGTGTCTCCTCAGAGGAGCCATCGGAGCGTTAAGGGTTAAAAAATGTCAGAATACTTTCGCGAACCACTGTATACGAAGGATGTTAACGAACATAATCATTTGATTTTATTTTATTGTAGTATAATTGAAAAAACACATAATTTGTAGACAAAATATGACGATTGAAATAGCGCTTGATTTATTCAACAAGTTTTATTTCGAGAAAAATTATGTTTGCTGAAAGTTACTTTTATAAACAGGACATTTCATGCGCAACAACCTAATATTTTAGTTTTTAGCTTCTAGCGAATGAATCTGTATACTCGCTTAAACCCGATTATACAGAATTAAAACACACTTGAGTTACCGCGATCCGCGGAAACTCCGAGACCACGCTAACAAACATCTACACTTTAGCAACTAAATTATTCGATCAACATGGTAGCGCGTTTCTGCCCGGTTGAATTACCAGCAAAATTGATGGTTATACTATTCCTCCATTTAATTTCCAACTGAGTAAATCCTTTTGGGTAAAAGCGGACCGTGATTAAACGAGTTTGCAACTTTTCCCGGTGCAGACTGTGGCAAAAAAGCTCCACGACACGGACATAGAGATGCGGATACTGAAGACGAAAAACGAGTGCGACCATGTGCAATTCATGATAACGAACACATCCGGTCCGGGCGTTGTCTCCAACACCATGATCCCCGATTTGGAGACGTTGTCCATGGGTAAGTGACGCTTAACATCCATATGTAGACTATTAGAAGTATAATTCTAGAAAATTTAATATTAACAAATTGGCATGTGTGATAAAAAAAAATAGTCATCCAGAATAAACTGCTACGAATGAATGACTGCTACGAAGTTTCATTTGTGTGAACGGCGTATGAAAGAGTCTGTTAACCTGTAAAAAACTTCGAAGTTTTTGTTTAAATATTTATTATCCGTTCTGTTATTTATCATCTGGACATGCTACAATTTATTCAATCGAATAAACCTATTATTATATACAGGGTGAGGCAGTAACTATTGCTACCTACAATAACTTCGAAAGTATGATAGTAGAAACACAGCAAGGGAGCGTAATGGTTTGGGGTTGTATCTCGGCTGCTGGAGTAGACGAATTAGTTTTCATTGATGGAATTCTGGATAAGAATAAATATTTATATATTTTGAAACAAAATTTACTAAAAACTGCCATTACTATGAATACTCGCCACAGTTTTAAATTTTATCAAGATAATGATCCGAAACATAAATCATGTGTACTCCAAGAATATTTATTGTATAATTGGTAGAAAATTAATAATCACTAAACTAATCTGTTTTTGACCCAATATCTCGATTCGAATTACTTTTTAAAAAAAAGGAATAGCAACATCTTTATTTCTTTATTATATGAAAACCTTTTTTCTTTAGTTTCTTTTTAGGTTGTCGAAAATTCGAGAAATCCGTGTTAATTCGTAACGCAGTAAAACCTCGATTAACCGTACTAGTCGGGGGAATATGCATGTTCAAGTATTATAAAAGTTACGGAGTTACAGTGTTAGATTTAAGTTTACTGATTTTATAAATAAATCGTGTGGCGGCTCTACCTCCTACTCTCGTCAGTAGAGGGACAGTAGGACGAGAATTTCCCGCTAGTTCCTGATCCACCTCCCCAGCGTCTAAGGCAGGGTCCGCTAGTCAGCCTTACTGATGAGTCCTCTAGCGGACCTAGGACGAAACGCTTCCCCCTTCCTTCTTTCCTTTTCTTACTCTCCACCACACCTTCCAACAGCCGCCACAATCGTGTTACTGATGGTCCAGATAATCGAAGTTCTACCGAATCGTGAACGAAGCGAGCAAATATAATCCAAATGATTTCGGGATCGGTTTTATTTTAATTAGAAAAATACGAAAACTGTTTCACGATTACAGTATCATAAAAGGATAAACAGTAAAACCACGATAATATAATAAAAATTTAATAAAATTTGTTACTAATATGAACATTCGCCACAGTTTTAAATTTTATCAAGATAATGATCCGAAACATAAATCACGTGTATATATTTGTTGTATAGTAACTTGCTGTAGCTGCAAGTTTATTACGCCTTTTTTGTCATAAATGACCCTTGCTGACCTTCAAAGACCTTAATGTTGTACTTTGTTGGATTCGTCTCAATAACCGCTATCAGAAAATATGTACCAAAATATAGCATTCTATGTAACACGTTGAATGCCACGAGAATTTTGCATGCTTCGAACAAGTTTCATTTGTTTCATTTATAGAAATGATCAGCGTTATTGAACAAAATTGTTAGTTACTAAAAACTAAAGTTTTCACCTCGTATTATAATCTGGTTAATTTTGGTAGAACTGCGTTAATGTTCAATGCTGTTAATTTATTGATAACCGTTCTTAAACGATGTAATGGTGCCGGTTACCGGTGATCCCCGTGGCATTCAACGTGTTAAAAAAAAATAGAAGGTGACCTTCACATCTCTGTAGCGACTCCACGTAGGAAAAAAAAGATTAACACCATATCACAGTTCCTGTTGTTCCATGCATCTTTTGTTTCGAAAACATTTTTGTTACTATCATACTTTCGGAGTTATTGTTGGTGGCAATAGTTACTGCCTCACCCTGCAAAGAAGCTGAACATAGACAAATTCTTAATACCGACAGATACTCGGTAATTAGTTTTCACGACTGCTAACACTGCCAAAAGAGAAATTTTCAGCTTCCTTAAATAGAAATAAGAAATAGGTAAAAACCAATAAAGTTTTATGCCGATAGTTGTCTTACTCTAGCCTTACTTTAGGTTTGCAGAGCTCTAAAAGCGACTATTTTATATTATGTACTTTATAAGAATAACGAGAATGTGGCTATTCAAATTTTTAGTCACTTTTTTACAATATATTCCCTCAGAAATTTTACCGAATGATTCATCATAAATGCATTTTAAAAATGTCAATATTCGAAAATTGAAAATATTAGAACGTTTCGTTTGGACGTATCCCGTAAATCTAGTGTGAATATACAAATTCAGTTTTGGCATGAACATAAAATGTTATTTATCGTGGGAGAGAGAAATTTGAAAATTATAAAAATTCGTAAGTCTTAGAATGGTTGAATTTCTTCTGAAAATTATCGTTACTTGCCTCGTCATACTGTTTTATAGGTAATAATTAGAACAAAACTAACTATGCAGAGTTGAAGCGTGTTTTTCAGTTATGTGTATGCGTTACATATAAAAGTATGCATGTGTATACATATATTTTAAACCTTTGAAAAATATCTATTTCAAAACAACTATTTTTCTGTCGTTTTTTGTTTAATGGCGCTTCTACAGTGGAATTTACATGAAGTCACGTTGAATTTTGTATAGAAGTATCTCCTAGAATTTCCTTATTATTTGCCAATGTAAAAGTTACAATAAATACCCAACGGCTCCAAGTTGGTAATATCCAATATCGCTAAAACAGCGCTAAAGTACTCAAACATCAAGAAGTACTCTAATTTAGTTACAAAGTAATATTCCAGATCTTTTCGGGTGACTGATGGTGAAGGTGATTTGAAAATTACCAAAAACGAAATGGTGAATTCAATGTGGTAGAATGTGTAACTCGAATAACTGATTAATTTTCTTTTTTAAATTAGTATTCCCATATTTTTCGACTCGCTGACGAAAATGAATATAATGTTAAAATTACGAGAAACAAAGTGGCAGATTTTCTACGGCGGACGTGAAACTCGAAAAATTGTTAGATTTCCTTGAAAATTAGTATTTCCATATTTCTTGGTCAGCTGGATATGAATATGAATCCGATAATGGATGGTATTTGTAAAATCGAGCGTACGTTATTAGCACCCGGTAATGGATTCTATTCGTGAAATCAGGTATTTCAGCATACGGTATCAGAATACCACGTATAACAGATATCAAATTCATATCTTGCAATTCAAAAAATACGGAAATTTACCAATTCACCGAAAGGTTTGACAATTCCTTAAATTATAAATTGATCACTTCGTTTTCTATAATTTTGACATCGAATTCATAATTTTCCATTCCAAAAACATGAAAATACTAGTTCTCAAGAGAATCCATCTATTTTTTTATTTACTTATCCGCCATTATGTTTTTGAACTTTATTAACGCCACTTTCTTAACACTATAACTACCGAACAATAAACCCAACGACATACATTGCTTTGTATTAATAATGAGAAAGCATCTATTGAAACTTTATATAATTCTTATTGTAATATTTACGTTATTAAAAAAACATTATTATAAAACATTTTTATAACTTCAATAATTGCGAAAGAAAAAACTAGGGATCAGTCAAAATGACTGGTTTGGTAGTTCTAGTGTTAATTCTATAAAAATACTTGTTTTAAATGACTGCTTTGAAAATATATCAGTGTAGGAAAACTTACAATGTTACTAAAAAATTCTACTGAAAAATTTCTTTACTAGACATTTTGCTTTTCGACTCTAGTGTTAATGCCGTGTACCATACAATAAGTATTGTATCAAGGTTTAAATAGATGCAGTCTCATTAATATTACAAAGCAATGTATATCGTTGGATTTATCGTTCGGTATTTCTAGTGTTAAAAATGCCATTGTATTATTTACAATCTGCATACAGTGGTTACGAAAGGAAACAAAAGTCTGCGTTGTTTCTACGTCTTGCGATTAACGCTGGCAATTTTTATTTTACATCAAAATCTATAGCATCCCTGTCACTTTTAGTGTTACGAGAATTTGTTTAAGAAGAGACAATTATTGAGGTAATTGAGATTTTTCTCTCAAGATTGTATATTTGGTTCACATTTATCGAACATTATTTTAATAAATCTTTTTAATAGATCAACCAAGCAGAATATGTTGATTTTCGAATGACTTCTGTACGAATTATACTTAAAATGTGTCACTGTTTGTATCATTGGAATCCTACTTAGAGTACGCTAAGGTTGTATATCGTATAAAGAGTTCGAGATAGTACGAAGAATAAGCATTCTCGAAGTAACAATTCATTCATTAGCTGAAATGTTGTACCAATCAAAATATGTGACCAACTTTTGTCGTGTTTGTTTAGCCACTTGACCTACAACAACGAGTCAGACTCGTGATCAATATTTCGAACTGAATCTTTAACACATGTATTTCTTTAATTTTCTTTAAACGGAAATAACATTTTATTTAATTGTTGATCGTATACGATCATTGGAGAATAGCTAGGCTCGCAGTAACTACAAATTTGTCTTTTCTTTTTGTCGTTCTGTGGAGGACAAAGAAAGTCTAGCCACTGTTATTGTAAAATAAGTCGTAGGCCAAAGGGTTAAAATGCTTACATTAGGGGTTATTTTCTACCCTAGTTAACCAACACCTTAGTCAAAATTAAATTTTAAGATAAACAAACTATCAAATTTAATTTTTTACGGTCAATGTTTGTGTTTTATAATATACATTCTAAAAACTTCAATAATTGCGAAAGCAAAAACTAGGGACCAGTCAAAATGACTGGTTGAGTAGTTTTAGTGTTAACGTGTCATCGGAAAAATGTAGAAGTACTACTTTTCAAAGAATCCCATCAATTATTTAGTCAGACATCCACCATACTGAATCGGTCATTTTGTTTTTTTTTGTTGCAATTTTAACGTCAGGTTCGTGATCAGTGAACTTGAAACCCCAGAAGTAACGATTTCCAACTAAATTGGAGTAATTCTTCGATTCGTAGTCACGTTTTGACGATTTCGGCACACCGTGCAACCGATCGCCAGATAAAAAGTTGGAAGCGTTCACAGAAACTTTGTTACGGAATTTCTCGCAGAACCGAAAGTGAGCCCCATGACGTTCTGCCGAGTTTTCCCATTCCACCTGATGTTCGACAGGGACCTCAACATAGTTCAGTCTGGATATACCATCGCTCGCGTCATGCCCGAAGTGTGTTCCGGTAATTGCAAGTTGAACGACATCCTTTGGACAGTGAGTTTGCTCCTATGATATATTTTCGACTCTAATGGGTAGATCGGTGTAAATTGATACTGGGGCTTGGTTAACTGTTTCGTATGGTGAAATTTACGTCTGTATATGCAGATAACAGTTCTTTGATCGGTTTCACTTTTGTAACAGCAAAGTAAATAAGCGTGTTAGCTTTTCAATTTGTGTAAAGGCTGTGTGGCCACTGTGATTCTACGTTAGTTTATTTAACGAAAACAAGGTAATTATTTTTTTACAGTTTGTCTGGTCATTAATTCATCATAGCAATGATTTCATTCAATAACTTTAGGTAGGACACATAGATGTATCTCATTATTAACACTTTGCCGGCCGCTCATTTCTCGTATTGCCATTACGTTGCCGCCGGCGAGATTCACGGAGGTTCTACTAACAACAGAAGCATCCGCGGAAAAACATTCCAATAAAAGACGATCTGGTAAATTGGGAGGGGAACACAGTTGCAACCAATGTTCCCTAATCGTCAAATGTTGGTCTGTAATAATGTGTCTACATATGAACCGTTTATTTTGAATGTGGTGTGTCCTTTTGTTTAAAAAATGAGATATGACGTAATTTATTCTTAATTCAGTGTAAACTGTTTCTTTATAACTAGTTAGTATTTAATATCTTAAAAAATGCCTATGCTTTGTTCAATTTAAAATTGGCTGGTAAAAGAAATTGCGTAACCATTGATTATGAAAGTAGTGTAAGTCCAATTTCCATAGACAGAAAAAATGGCATTATGAAAAAAGAATTTTCTGTACACACCACAGGATTATTATGACGTTATAAACCAATGTAGGCAACATAATAAATTTATTTTACACGAAATGAAACGAGAGAATTTCGTTTCAACAAAAAATCTACAAAACGCAATTAAAAAACAGATAAGAAGAAACACTAATGGAGAAAAAGTAAATTGGTTGCAAATATGTTGGATGAGATTTTGCAAAAGTGCACCATATACTATTTTATATAAAACATCAATGGAGGACACAGAATTTAAGACTCTAAATTTATCACCTACATGTCAGGAAAACCGCCAAAATTTGAAAAAATCGCCCTGGTGCCTTTGTATCACGATGCCAGGACTATTACATACGAAAAATATAAGGATATGCAGCAGTTATTACCTTATATACCTCCTGTGCATCATGAATATTTCAAAACACTGCCACATGAAGAGCATAAATAATTAATAATACCAATATCTTGTGTTAAGTTCAACAACATATAAATATAATTAACGTTCAAAATAAAAAATACTAATTCTATTTTATTTCTTGTTATTATTTATAAACAAAATTGGATTAATATGAAATATATTTTAAGTGATATTTGTTATTTCAAAATTGAAATTAAATGATATTTACAATTGACTAATTATGAAAGTAGTGTAAGTCTATTTGCAGCCTGGAAATATATATTATTTTAGTTAAATTCGCCTAAAAGAAATTTATATAATCAAATTACATATTGATAAATTAGTACAAACATTCCCAGACTTCACATAATTAACCTATATTTTTTAATTGTCAGATGTGCTAACATTTAATTTTCTCGAAACAGAAGAAAATGGACTTCGACCACTTTCAAAATAAACGGTTCATATGTATGTTTTCAGTTGATCGCGTATGAAAGTCTCTTGAACAGTTGTAGTCAATCATGGTCTGTCAATGTTTAGTTTCTGTTCCGACGAACTCTATTGGAATTGCGAAAATGTTTCATTCAAATTCTAAGTGATATGTTTTATTTCTTGATTTTTGTTATAATATTAATTTGTTAAATTTCTCGTTTGGGTCGGCTACGACTTTTTACATTTAAACAAGAGAAATTCAACGGAGAAAGTGTCACAAACTTCGATATGAAGAATCATCGTTGACGAAAATAAGTCACACGTACGTGACAGCGGCTGATAACGGTTGGCAAAAAGAAGTCACGCGAGCGTGATAGCGGCCGGCAAAGTGCTAAGGAATGTTGATACAGCATATAAAGTGTACCAGGTGAAGGTGTAAGACATAAGGTGTACCAGTTAAAATTTTATATGAAGCGATTTCTAATAATGCCCTATCGAATTGCACAGGATCTATTTAAATCGGCTAAAGGGCATTTTTAACCATCTTACACGGTTACACCCTCTGCACCGACTGTTTTTCTTTATTTACTTGGATTTATTCTTTCTCTTCAGAGAGAAATGATTGCGTGAGACAAAACGTGACAAAATATCGCGTGATTATGTTGAGAAATAAAACAACAATATTAAGATACATTAATGAAAAGAGTCGAATGAAAAATTAGAGATGTATCAATTTGTCTCGTAAATTTTTATTTTGCATAATGATCGCAGTTTACTATTTCCAACTGACCGTCAAATGAATGAAAACAAAAAATTGTTCGTATCGATGCAATTGTTATATTTTGGAAAAATAAGCTACTAACCCCTTGTCATACACCGCTTTCTTTGCCACTATATGAAGAAAGAAGAAAATTTATATTTCTTGTACGGCTGTATTTTTAATACAATCCTGGTTCAATTGATTAACCCCTTGACTACGATAGACTTTGAGACGCACTGGCCGTACTATACGGTAAGAATTCAGTCACGACATACACCACAATTTTGGGTAGGGATGCATGTTTGTGAAAACGTATTTCGATAATCAAACAACTGAATTTCACTGTATTAAAACAATATTATTTATTTCTTTATATTCTGAACCGAATTGCTACTATAAATATGAAAAATTTAATGTTGATGTAAAGCTTTTTTCACAATATATTTAATAATCTAGCAAAAGTGTGATATAATTCGATACATGGATAAATACATAATCCTACATCACGTTTCTTACATTCGTAATGCGTCTCATTTCTTCTATTATGTGTTTGACACAATACACATTTGTGTCTTGCGTTTTTTCAAATTGCTGTATTTTTTACGCATGGAAACGGAAAATGTCTTTGTGTCAAGCGAAAAGCCTGATTATTAGGATTTCCACCTTTTGATGTACAATCATGTACTCTACCTGAGCGGTATTGGTGTAAAACTTGTTTCATCAAATGTAAATGAAATTTACATATTTATTATTTATTAATACAAAATTACATACATATTTATATTAATAAAACTGCGTTAAGCGCTTTTGGGCGCTCTCAGTCTCAAACGATCAACAATGGGATAAACGCTTAGAGGCGCTCTCAATATCACAAACGCAAAATTTCTAAGCGCCTGTAGTTACAGCATTTTGTCTAAACACGAAGCATCGCATTTATATTTGTTAGGCGTTATTTAAAATCTTTGACACCAGTCTGATTCGATATACAGTAGCGCACGAGAGTATTCGGACACTCTCCAAACCTAAATAACTTTTTTAAGATTGGACCAAACGTCTTGACTTTTCTTGAGCGATTAGTTGCATTGATTTAATAAATGATATACAAAATAAATTTTGTAAATATTGGAACTGATGTGAATTACATGATCAATAAAAAAGGAACTTTTTGAATATTTTTTATTTTAGCCACGCATAAAAAATTTTAAAGACGCATCTGATTGATCTATGATAGTTATACGCATGCAGAAAAATTCATTAAAATCGATCGACGTACACACGAGCTACGTGCCATCGAAAATGGTGAAAATCGCAATTTTTTACGATTCTTGATCAGTTTCTGCTTAAACTACAGAAATTCTTACATCTTTCTACGCGTGCCATTTTTTCCCGCGTCAATCGATTTCGGTGAGATTTTCAGCATGTGTATAACTAACACAGTTTTGAAAAACGCATATTTTAAATTTTCATTACGAGTTGAAATAAAAATGTTTTAAAAAATGTTTTAGAAAATGTCTTTTCTACTTTCCCGCGTAATTTCTACCAATTAGAATTATTTCAAAATTATTTTTGCATATCATTTAGTAAATCAATGCTGCTAGTTGCTCCAGAAAAGTGAAGTCGTTTGGCTCAAGTTTGAAAAAGTTATTTAGATTTGAAGAGTATCCGAATACTTTCGTCAGCCACTGTATAATATGACAAGAGGTTGAATCATTTTGTTTCATCTGAAAAAATTCGTCCCTTGAAAGTTCAGTTTGCCGCAAAAGTAGCGAGTTAGGATGTCTACCGTAAAGCTCGTTGGTGTCTCACGTTCCTATAAGCGTAATAAAGGGGCACGTGGATCAATAACCGCGTTTTATTTTGCGAAACGTCGCGTTAGTTAGCGCGGACCACGAAATTACGTTATTGTTCGGGCAGGTCGTGGCCAACGGCGGGCTATAATTCGCGCGGATCCATACACCGCTGATCATATATCTTTCAAATGTGGTTCGGTTCAAACGGTGTGACACGCTTCGTTGCAACAGCATCATTTAACGGCATTTGCATATTCGCTGGCGCATACCGCAGCGAGCACAATCAATTAACCGCACGTAATTATTCCCCGTCGTAATTGTATTCCCTTTGTCTTCATCTTAAAGAGAGGAGTCCGCTATCTGTAGCGATCGTGACCACCGCGTGATCTCGTTCCACGTGACATTATTACGCGGCGGCGACGTCTTGCCGACATATTTCCCTGTTGAACGATCATTGTCACACTCGAACAAACCTGCTGTGGTAAACATAGAAATCTAGGTCGTTAACGACGTCTAGAAACCATTGCCAAAACAGATTCCCCTTGCTCGAAGTAGAAAGTTACAAATACATATGTAGAGGATGGAAATTATAAAGCGTTACAATCGAATATCTCCGAAAATATTAATTACACGCAAAAATGTTTCAGACGAAAGTTGTTCAATACCGAAGGGGACATCATGTGGTGGAACATTTATTTTTCCTGGTCGATACTCCAAGGTGAGGTGAAGGTTAATTTTTTGTTTAAATAGAATGATACGTTTTTTATGCACCATCAAATAGTGCATTTTAAGAAGAATTCTTGCAGGGAAATGGAGAAAAGGTGTGATAGTTTTGATGCGATTTTGATGGTCGATCTGGGTAGCGTTGTGCATACAAATTAACAGCCATTCTGTAATTTTTCTTGCATTCTCCTAGTACCATAAACATATCAAAATAATCTTGATAATTTCCATTTTCACCACTTATTTATGTACTATCGTTCAGCGAAGAATATCTTAGCACGAATGGTAATGAAAGTAAACTGACTATTTTGCAGAAGAGCACAGTAATACGTAAATACGTTTGTTTTCATTTCATTGATAATGATTTTGATGTTGTTGATGTGGTGTGAATGTTCGAAGGCACGAACTAAAGTACAAACAAAACGATCACACCTTCTCTCCATTTCTCTGCAACTTTGACCTTGAATGACCTTCAGTTATAGGTCGTTGAATTCTTCTTAAAACGCACTGTTTGATGGGGCATAAAAAAACGTATCATTCTATTTAAAAAAAAAAATTAACCTTCAGCTCACCTTGGAGTATCCACCAGGAAAAATAAAAGTTCCACCACATGATGTCCCCCTCGGTATTGAACAAATTTCGTCTGAAACATTTTTGCGTATGATCAATATTTTCGGAGATATTCGACTGTAACGCTTTATAATTTCCAGCCTGTATACATTATAAGGGTGGTCCACGCAATTGTTTCAAGTCACAACTCCGTTATTATTGCATTTACGAAAAAATGCCACAGGAGAAAGATAAATGGTTTGCAGAACACTACATCTGTAGGCCTTTAAATTTTTTTTAGATGCAGCAGTTCATGTGCAATTAACAATTGCATCATTTCTTTAAATAGAAATGCATTTTTTTACACAAATCGATTTTTCTGTTTATTCTACGTAAAAAATGATTAGGGTACCATGGCAAAAAAATTATTAGATATTTTCGAAAAATATCTCGAGATATTTTCAAAAAATGTCTTTATTGAAGATGATGCTGAAACGCTTCTCCATTACATTCTAAACAATTCTAATAACGTTTTTTTATTGCTTCCATAACTGTGTTTAAATTATCTGCAGTTATTGCTGCACATTCCAGTATGATTATTTCTCTCAGATTCTCTACAGAATCTATGGGATTTAAATAAATTCTATCTTTCAAATAACCCCACAGAAAAAAGTCAAGGGGACTTAAATCAGGTGAACGGGCTGGCCAACGTATTGATGTATTTGTTGCGATAACGTTATTGAAAAACTTATTTCTTAGAAACCGCATGGCCACTTGTGAAGGTGTGTGCCGGTGCACCATCTTGTTGAAAGTATTTACAATTTAGCCTGTCTCAGAGAGGAATGTCATCGAGAAGAGATGACAATTCAAATTCCAAAAAGTGCCGATATTTTTCTCCGTTTAGGGCACCATCGATGAAGTATGGACCAATAATATTGGCATTTAAAATCCCATACCATACATTAATAGTGTACCTTATTTGGTGATGTATGTTCCTCCTAAGGAACGGATTTCTTCTTGCCCATGTATGTTCATTATGACGATTAAAAATACCATTGTTGGTGAACGTACATTTATCCGTCCACAAAATCTGTCGCGGGAAATCTTCGTTCATCTGAATTTGGTTTAAAACAAATTGACAAAATTGCATACGTCTTATTGAATCTCCAGCATGTAAGGCATGTCCAACACTAAATCGATACGGATGAAGCTTCTCTGATTTTAAAATTCGTTTCACACTACCGAGGCTTATATTGCATTCTTTCGATATTTCTCGTGTAGATGCTTGTGGTTTCCACTGTAAATAAGCGAGTATGTTCACTCTGTTGTTTTCATTTCCTACCACTGGATTTGGAACTTCTCTTTTGGGTTTGGTAAATGCACCATAGTGTTGCAAACTGTTATTCAATTTGGAAAACAATTGTCGCGATGGTTGTCGACGGTTTGGATATTTTTCCTCGTACAGTTTTGCGGCGGCATTCGTATTTTTGTCACACAACACAAAAGTGTCGTACATATCTTGTTTCTTACTGTTAGTAAAATACATTTGCTTGTATTTAGCGAAATACAGTTACACTTTTTCAAGTTCTTAGTTTTCGTACTCGAGTTACGATACGTGAACTGCTACTGAATGATGAAATGCTTACTCGTACAAATCAGTTTCTGTTATGATAACAATGTCGAAAGTGTGTTTACCTTTACAACATAGTCATGGAGTGTTTGAGTATCTTCTTTAATAAAGACATTTTTTGAAAATATCTCAAGATCTAATAATTTTTTTGCGTAATCTAATCATTTTTTACGTAGAATGGACAGAAGAATCGATCTGTATTTAAAAAAAAAATGCATTTCTGTTTAAAGAAATGATGCAATTGTTAATTGCACATGCACTGCTGCATCTAAAAAAAATTTAAAGGCCTACAGATGTAGTGCTCTTCGAACCATTTATCTTTCTCCTGTGGTATTTTTTCGTAAATGCAATAATAAAAGAGTTATGACTTGAAACAATTGCGTGGACCACCCTGTATTCAATTTGAAAATTTTTCTCCGTGTGACGTCTGTTCGTTCGTATCGCATTGTGACGTGATGATGATTCGACGTCGCTGAAGGTCGTAAATCTTCGACTCAAATTTCTTGACAACGCGAGTTCGAAACGATTCTCTACTATTCAGTTAGATGATAGAGATGATACTATGTTAAATGACTGGAGAGATATTCACAACAAACGTAAATTTTATATTTTATTCCCTTGACGTACAAATGAAGTGGAATTTGACGCGTCCGAAGAATACTATTTAACTGGCTCAACTGAATAGTTATATACACTTTCAGAAACAGAACATTTTATTTCAAAATTTACATTGCTATGTAATATTTAATCAGGTTGATATACAGGGTGTCCCGTAACTGGTGATACAACTGAGCAGGAGATGATTCTACATGAAAAACTGAGTCGAAAATATAGAATAAAATTTTTGGATACAAGGCTTCGTTTTCGAGAAAAATAAGTTTAAAATTTTGTCTAGTGCACGTGCACTCGGCTTACTTGCGGCATACTTGCGACATACTTGCGACTCAACGGATTGCACTGTCTCACGTCTAGATATCTCGAAGATTGTCTTCGTACTTCTAGATATGTTTACAAACATTGTCAGTATGATGATATCACTTCTATCGCTTCTATTCTTTTTCCATCCTTATAAAATTACGCCTGCAGTTCTCATTATATTCTCAGAGTACCTTGGTCGCCACGATCTGCGCATTTGTCACCACTAGATTTTTACTTGTGGGGTCAGGTGAAATCGATTGTGTATCGTGATGACATAACGAGCATCGAACAATCACAACAAAAAATTGTGATAGCGTTAGAACACTTAAAGCAACATAATAATTGCACATTACAAGAAGTTCGAAGGAATTTAATACGAAGAGCACAATTATGTCTACGGTAACGTGGACAGCACTTCCAGCAATTTATGAATTAAACGAATTTCTCAAAGGTAATTCTAACATTGTAACCTCGACCTTCAATTTATTCGATGTATAGAAATCTTATTTTTCTCGAAAACAAAGCTTGTATCAAAAAATTTTATACTATATTTTCGACTCAGTTTTTCATATAGAATCACCCCCTGATCGGTTGTACCACCAGTTACGGAACACCCTGCATAGTATTAATGGACAGTAATTAAGTAACATTATAAAATAATAAATTAATAATGCTATACTGTAGAATACAGTTCAAAACATTTTGTAATATGTAAAGGAACTAGACATTCTTTTACATTGCCAAGTTGTTTCGGTTCTTACATTATTTTATACACACACACATGGCATCTCTTTGCAGGATGTTCCTTTTTGTTAGTGGAAGGTACATGTTCTTCAAAATGTGCCTAATGTTTTGCCTATAATCGAGTTGGGTACTCACTTTGCGACAGTCTGCCGCGTGTCGAGTAATTAGGAAGTCACAAATTGTGTAGCATATCCTCTGCGATATTCAATCGAAAATCTACAATCGATTTTGTTGTTGAATCAGGCAACTTAGAGTACAGAACATAAGCAATTATAAATAGCTATGTCAAGTAGATAAAAGAACATTTTTTTAGAAGAGCGGAGAACATCTTAAACATTTTAAATGAAACAGAATCGATGCACGATTTTCGGCGTCCGCCAGAGACAGCTTTTGACGTCTCGGATACGTCAAAGTTTACAATGGCAAATGAAATGGATGACGTCTAACAAATGTCATTGTATGCCAAGGGGTTAAATGCAAACACAACAACTTCGCAACGATTACAAGTGTGGTATTTGATTAATGATTAGGTTTTCTTGTCGATAGATATTTTTGAAGAGTTCACTTCGAGAGACGGTTATGAAATGATTTCTAGTGTTATTTTTTTATTGCAAGTAACCTCGGTGTAGGCGGGAATATGACATGATCCAAGCGGATTCGTGAATTTTACATTTTTCCGGGTTAGTAAGGGAAACGGTCACCTTCGCTGATTGGTTTTAGCATTGCAGGGAAAGGGTAAGGTGACCGCGCAGACTAAAGGTCACTCGATGGTACAAATTGTACCTGCGAGTGACGCGCGGGGAATCCGCGTGTCTCGAGAGTCAACCGTAGCAGATAATAATCCCGGAAAAGGGCCTCGTCTTACAAAGCGAGCAAAACATTAAGTTATTGATGGTGACTCGATGTCTGGTGACCAGTTGTGAGTCGTAAAGAAATAAAGTACTTAATATTCTAACGGAAGAAATGGCTTTTCGGAGAAACTGCCTGCTACGACGGGGTTCGTATTGTATGATGTGCTTACCGGACTAATGAAATTGGTAAGCTAAATTGTGTCAGCTAAAATATAATGGGTTTTGACGACATTCTAGATTTTCTATAGGCTTTAACCCTTTCGCTACGACAGTCCCGTCAGCTGAAGTACCTGAACGAAAAATCGCTCCAGAAATATGCACAGTGCGCGTGGTTTCTGTATATACGTTTTTCTAAATCTTAAGTGACAACCGTGTTAAATAAAACAATCATTGCTCGTGACATTGCAACGTAACAAGTACATTTACATTTTTAATATGATAAGACTTACAAAATTATTAAAATACAAAATTATAGGTAACATAGGTATTTATATAATTACAAAGCTTTACGATTATGGATACCGCATATATGCAGCGTTCGGAGCGAAAGGGTTAACGCTGAACATCGTCTTCGCTGGATTTCTGTGACATATTCGAAAGTCGCGTGTGTTTCGTTTTCGTAGGTCAGACCACACTTGGAGCTAACATTCGAGAACATATTGTCGCATATAAACACGGTGTACGTACTGCATACGAAGAACTCACAGTTGCGAATATATAAAACAACGATGTACTTCCTAGAACGTCCATGTCTGCGTTTAAAAGTTAGTAAAAATCATGAGCTGTATGGTGCATAGTGCATACGTGCATACGTATGCGCGATGTAATTCATGGCAACGTTCTCGGATTGTTGTCACAGCGGAGCATGCTATTTTTCCAGGGACAAATGTTGTACATACCGGAGTCGGATCTTATCATCTTCCTTTGCTACCCCAGCGTTATGAACTTGGACGACTTAATCAGGTAAGCTTCCGCACGGATTTATTATAACTTCGTTTGCGCCCTTGCGAGTCCCTCCTACGAACCAGAAAACACACGTGCCATTCGTATCACATAAAACGACAAATAAAATCACAGTATTTGGAAACATTCATATATTATCTTGCTTCCATTAAAAAATTCTTTAATACGTTCCGTGCCAAGCCGTTTTTTTCCGATCTGTCGTTCAGGCCATTTGATGTTTTGATTAAAGATTGATATACTGGGTGTCCCACATAAATGGGAACACCTAAATACAGTCCTATCAGAAAACTTCATAGGAAAAAGTGATACTATTGCAGGGGGGCAATATAATGGTGAAGAAAAAAATTTTTTATGTTGTGTTTTTTAATGAAATTTCAAGGTCACCGATGTTTTTTAAAATGGAATAGTATATTTTTTTACGATAGTATAATAGACAATAACAAACTGAATTAAGTGGATATCACCTTTTCGACCTTGAAATGACCTTGAGTAAGAATAATCATGTTGAAGCGGATGAAATGTGAAAGTTTAAAACTTACGTGTTTCAGCAAAGATTGCGCGTTGTTTATGTCGGGTTAACCTTTACATATACATTCCTCTTCAGTATCATGATGATTTTCGTTGAACTTTAATTTTTCGGTTGCAACTAAAATGGTTAAAGATCGTAACATGTTTAATGCGTCAGGCTAGCTTATCTTTACAATAATGATTTTTGTAACATATTCACGTTACAATATGTGTTGTAAAGATTAACTTTGCACGGAAGCAATGCAAAATAGCTGTTTAATTAAGTTTTACTCTCTCCTTCTCAAACTGTAAAAAATCATAGTCAAGTTTTAGTATAACGGTAGAGAAAAACTTTTAATACTCACCGAATGCCACGTCGAGTAAAAACAAATGTATCGCTTCCCGATGCCAACTGTGACGTCCAATCCGAAATATTTTACAAATATTTGTAATTCTTTAAAATATTCAAGTTTAAAGTGCTATAGCGAGAAACTAAACGATAGAAAACCCTTCGTTTCTTTATTTCTATGTAATATTAACAGAAAATATACATTCTAGTAAATTTAATATTTGTATGTTACATTCACACATTACATGTTACATTTATTACCAGAATTATAATTAATTTCTGAAAACCAATAAAGAAATTCGTCGTATCGCTAGAATGGCATTTCTTTATATCAAACAATATTTATAATTGGTTATGTTGATTATTATTATATTATTTATAATGAATTGTATTTTAAAAATCGGGAAAACAAATGTTTTTATAATACTTAATTACAAAATTAGTATGAAAAGTTGTTCTAGTAATATAATTTCACGTGAACAGAAAATTACTACTATTCACAACAATTAGTACATTAGAATGTTTGTATTTAAGAAGTGTTGCACGTACAAAATTTGTGCCTTGAATTACCGATCACGATATGCGATATTCGTGGCATGCTGGAGCGAAACCGAAAATATCAACATTTTGACAATTTCATTTCTGTGGCGGTGGAAACAAACTGAAAATTTCTCGATCAAACGTGTCGGAATACAGCTGGACAGGCGCATTAATTTCCTGTGTACAGGGGCACGTTAATCCGCGCTGTAATTATGGAATTGTGAATAAATTGAATCTTGCTCGGCGTGAGCAACGCCGCGTGCATTGTTTGGATCGGCTGCACCGTAAACGCGGCTATCACCGTTTGCGTTTCCCGTGGAACGTTCTGAAACCTGTAAAACTGTCGACGGGCCACCGTAAATCAGCGCAAACGAATGGTCACCGCGAAGAATGCGACGCGACGGGTTTCAACTTGCAAAACGCGAAACAGTGCACCCCGCACGCGATCGTTTCGATTTGACAATGAGTTATAAACGATCGGACGCATTGCTTCCGTTTCTAACGCGGCGATACACACGCAGTTGCAGTGTCCTATCGGATTCCCACTGTTCGATCTTTGCCTTCTTTTCTGTTCGGCTTGCGAAATGTTCGATGGTGATGCAACCATAAGTGCCAATGATCTGAACACTCGAGCGTCTATGAGCCTATTAACACTAGAACTACCGAGTAATAAATCCGACCGACGTATATTGCTTTGTAATATTGACAAAATTGCATCCATTCAGATCTCGTAAAGTTTTTATTGTAGTGTCTGCTTCAATGAAGAAATTCATTCGAAACTTTTTCATGAAAACATTTTTATAACTTCAATAAATGCGAAAGAAAAAACTAGGGACCAGTCAAAATAACGGATTTGGTAGCTCTAGTGTTAATTCTATAAAAATACTTCTTTTAAATGACTGCTTTGAAAATATATCAGTTTAGGAAAATTTACTGTATTACTAAAAAATTATACTGAAAAATTTCTTTATTGAACATTTTACTTTTCGACTCTATTAACCCTTATCACTTATCACTCCAATGGTTCCTTTCAGAAGACACTAAAAGTTATTAAACTATTATTCAAAACATTTTTACATCATTATGTTTGCACTTAATAAATCGGTGAAAATTGAACTGTTGCACGTACGAATTGCTGTAATTAGTTTTATATGCACGAAAAGAAAGGAACCATTTGTAATGGAACTATTCTAAGTCAAAATGAATTACGATTTTGGAATAAAAATTGCTTGGAGTGCAAAGGGTTAAAAATTCTTATATTTGTGGATCACAAAAATGTTATTTTCACTGATCTTTTAATTTTTTTTGTGGATCTTTTACCTATATTTTTACACATTCGTCTTTAACACTTTGATTGCCGTGGCACCAATATATGGGTGACGGAATTATTTGTCAGTTAATTGTAAAATTTTGTGTTAATTTATTCATTGTACTAAATTTGTGAATGAACAAATCAGGAAGTTCTACTACAGGAATAAATTCGGTAGTTCTACTGTTAAATAGAGAGATATTACACGGTCGTCCATGTAAATTTCCCAATATTCAATGTTACATGGCAGTTCCTCCTGGAATTATAACCGATATCAAACGGATTATTCATTATTGATTCCTCTCGTTTGTTTGCGCAGTATATTTATGGAACGATTTCTAATATCTTCTATTTACAATTATTGAGATTGTAAAGATGAATCCACGAGTACTGAGGCAACAGTAATATAAAACAGTTGCTTGTATACCTCTGTAAACCTAGAGTTAACAATTTTTTGTAGAATGACAATATCTTGAAAACTCTCCATGTCACAATATACAGACACCATGAATTGTAAAAGTGTAAAAATGAATTGTCGTTCGAGAAAGTTCACATTTCATGTGAAGAAAAACACGGTTGGATAACTTATATCTGAGTATACGTTAGAAAAAGGTTAGTTAAAGAACTGAAATTTGAGGTCTGGGTTAGGTTAACACACATTTGTTGTGTTAAAATGAATTTGTTCCTGAATATCAATTTCGAATTTTTTCCTTTATGTTTAATTACCTTTTATTATCGAAGGTATCTGCAATTTGTATTAAGTAAATTAAAATAGCGTATAAAGTTACATAAAATAAATAAAAAGTGCATAAGTTTAATCTATTTACAAATATTATTTTTAAAATCTTAACACTTTACCGACCGGTGAGCATTTCAGAATTTTTCAAGGCTCATTGTCCATGATTCAAATCTTGTCAAGAGATCTTAACACTGATAGTAATTTTTATTGTAAATCAACATGACATCCTCAGTAACGTTATCTAATAATTTGGTTACAAATTACAGTATAAAAGCAGTTTGTTAGGCTCCATTTTGTTACAGTGCAACTATTGAAAGTCTTAATAATAGGCTTCCGGTCAGTAAAGTGTTAATTAAGTTTTTCAGTGGCTGAAAGTTTTGAAAAAATGTTGGTTTAGAAGCGCCAATAGTAGAATGTTTCAAGAATATATTCTTAAACTTTTGTGATCCGATTTGAAAAAATAGCGAATAACTTTTTCTTACCTCAAATTTTTTTTTGAAATAGTGTCATTTTTTGTTTGTCACTACTGTTTATTTGCGGCTTATGCGACGAGGAGACTTCAGTGAACACAAGTATGTATACATATACATGTTCGTATATTCTGAATGTCTCTTCCATCATGCATTGCCAACTCGCGGACAAAAACCACCCCATCTTTTCAGTTCTTAAAACGTTCTTCCCTTCGGTATTCTTGTACTTTCTTCTTCTTTTCCTCGTTTTCTGTCCGTGCTTTGTTAGAAATGTTTCTCTCTTCCATCTGGCTCCTCACATACCAGAGTAATCAACGAAATACGCTTCATTTTCACCTAGACTTGAGAAACTGTACCACGCGCATTTGATATATACATATACATATAGTCGTTTACTGCACAAATCGATTAACTCCACTTTTTGAAAAATTTTAAATTTAAATGTCAAAGCATTTAATATAGTCATAATTTTTATATTTATAATAATATTTTCCCTGATAATTAAAATTAACGCCATTAAATGACAAAAATTTTTTGGCCACTGAATAATAAATAATTTATTTTAGAGGCCATTTTGATGAACTCTGTACTCTAATGTGAATCGTTGCAATAATGCAACTGAAATACACTAGCAAGAGCCTAATGATTATCGCAGAATCAAGTACTTGTGAAGTCAAATTAATTACTATTAAGAAGAAAGTTTAATTTGGTATATTTTAACTTCTACTGTGTACTTGACTAGTCTTACGCGGGCTACATATTTTTTCAGCGTTTTCAACATCACTTCCAGATCGTATTTTGATTGAATTATTATAAAAAATTATTTCAATTTGTCAGTGGTTTCAAAAAAATAAAATTATACCGTTATAATCAAGATGAGTGAAAGTAATAATAATGTGAATGTGCAAAATAGTAAATCATCTGATGGATCTTTAATGTGATTTATCAACGAAAAGTCTGGTTTAAGAAAACGTTTATGGTTATTTTCGGATTCTTCTAATTGCAACAATAAAAATATTGCAATAAACACATTGATTGGGAGGAAAAGAAGTTGTAATCTTGATAATTGGGCCCGCAATATACAAAAGCTGAAAAGAACAAAAAGTTTGGCATGCAGGAATATACCAAAGAATTAATCACAAACAACAATATATTATAACAGAACCATTAATATTCATTTTTATGAAAAATCTGTAATCAAATATCTACTAATGAACTATTTCTGTGATAAGAAACTTAAAAATTTAAACACTGTATTTAAATTTACTACTTTCTTCACTTGCCAAATCGATTAGTTCCACCAGTCACGTAGAAATTGTAACATTACTGACAATAACTTTTTGGCTACTTTTTATTATTAATTTTATATACTGTTAGCTGAAAGCTACATCTGTATTTATGCATTCTACAATATTTATTTGAGTTTATATTATATAGGGAATTTTAAAAAACAATGCACATTATTTCATCGTATTTCTCCACGTTTTGTTTTATGAAGTTAAACGATTTGTGCAATGAATGGCTCATATACATATGTATATATCAGACAATCTGGTACACCTGTCGGTTCAAAAGCGTGCAATATAAATAATATCTGTCACATGATTTTGTTAAAATCAACAGATACATATTCCACTGAAACTTTTTAACATCGCAAGATTATTATGCATTGTTATTATTATTATTTCTTAAGGTTTCATATAAAACGACCGCGAAAAACATGTGTTTCGTTGCGATTAAATATGTCTCTTGCAAATTTCCAGCATTTTTTCTATGAAACTAAAAATTACACTGTTCAACAAATAAGGTTCCCAAAATTCTTCTTATATTTCCAAACTATAGCCGAAAGCAACAAACATCGTTCAACGAGAAACCACAGAAATTTCTATCGCATTTTTTTCTGATAAATTTATTTTTTAAGAATAACTCAATATATCCAACGACATACATTGCTTTGTAATAATAACAAAACTCTATTAAAACTTCATACAATTCTTATTGTAAAGTATACGTCATTAAAGAAGTACATCTGAAAATTTCTGATGAAAACATTTTTACAACTTCAATAATTTCTAATGAAAAAACTAGGTACCGCTTAAAATGATTGATTTGGTAGTTTTAGTGTTAAATATAATCTATCAACGTTTTGGAGGCTTATTGATTCTTTTAGAGTAGAAAGATTTGTCTTCCGATGAGAAAGACCGTTAATTGCCGTTTGGACATCATCGAAATTTGCATATTTTTTTCCTTGAAAAAATTTGTCAAAAATTGTTAAGGAAAGAATGAAATAAGATTTGGCTGGGAAAATATCGGAGATGCGGTAAGTTTCTCCAGCCGCAAGCTCTTTGATTTTTGCGTTTTAATGTTTTCGTGGAAAAGCTGCTCCCTGCTTCCCGAATGCAGAAATCCAATCTTCTTTATGTGGTTCACTCGTTATTTGATGAATTGCAATATCACTTAATGTTAATGTGATTGATCTCAATCATAGATCGTAAAATATCATTATCATTAATATTAGATAGTTCCCTGTTCAGGGTTTTCCTTTTAATGAAAAATCACGGTATTGACATTTTCTCAAGTATCATTGACAGGATTTTTAAGTTACTATTACATGCTTGTAGCGCCTTAATGCTAGAGTTACGGATGTTGATTATGTACCTATTTTTACTAAAGTGAGCCAATTTGACTCATACAAGAAAATTTATGTTTCTTACAAAAAAAAATAATTCCAAATCAATTTAAATCAAAGATTTATTATTAAAAAATGCATTGAAAATATTTTTTACATATAAATTCTGCTTTTGAAATACATGTTCCGCAAACATTTCGATTATATTTAGCATAAAGGTTCTTGGCATCTTCTCTTTATTTCTTTTTAACTCTTTAGCTAATTGGAAAATAAAATCTTTTCTTGAAATATTTACACGAGTGGTAAGCTATAAATTTCATGTGTTATACGATTAATTGTTAAATCATTTTATGCGTTAAATTGATTCACAACCGTAAAAATAGGTATACCACGTTTAATAATGCGAAATGAAGGGGTCTGCAAGAGAGAGGAATCAACATTTACATATATTTCATTACATAACTAAAAACCAACATATGTTTCTAAAACATAATATATAAGTTTTACATATTTAGTAATCAAATATTTAATGAATCAAATTGGCTCAGTCCGTAAAGCTAGTGTTAACCCCTTGACGTACAAATAAAATGGAATTTGACGCGTCCGGAGAATACTATTTAACTGGCTCAACTGAACAGTTATATGCACGCTCAGAAACAGAATATTTTAATTCGAAATTTACATTGCTATATAATATTTAATCAGGTTAATATATAATGTTAATGGACAGTAATTAAGTAACATTATAAAATAATAAATTAATAATTCTGTAAAATATGATACATTTTAAAACATTTCGGAATATGTAAAGGAACTAGATATTTTTTACACTGCCAAGTTGTTTCACTACTTACATTATTTTTTACATACACACGGCATCTCTTTGCAAGATGTTCCTTTTTGTTAGTGGAAGGTATAATACATTATTATATTATTATTATGTTTCACGTAATACATTTAACTGAGACAGAAACTTCTGTCCGTTTCTACCGCAACAAATTTTGACACGTAAGCACATGTTTATTTGGCGCATGTGTGCCTCTCTATTTTTATCACTTAATGCATACATACTGACGTAGCAAATTAACTAAAATGAAGTTTTTTTAATTGATTAATTAATTAATTTTAATAAATTAACTAAAATAAAAGCAAAGAACATCATACTGCATCATGATAATGCCAGGCCACATGCTGTTTTGGGGACTCGTCAAAAAATTGCAGAGCTAGGCTGGGAAATTCTGTCGCATTGAACATATTCCCCGGACTTAGCGTCCTCCGCTTATCACTTGTTTTTGTCCTTACAAAATTTTTTCAGCGGTAAAAAAATCAAAAATGAAAAAGATATCAAACAAGCACTGGTTCAATTATGATTACAGTGTTAAGGGTTACAGTAATATTATAAAATGACAGGTTAGTAAACTAAGTTCTATTACCGAATACAGTTGAATGGCGAATGGTTGAATTTCTTAGAATAATCTCGGAAATCACCGCTCTCAAGGAACTCGAACGTTATTGAGACACTCTGCACACCATTTTCTGGCTATTTGAACTCCTATCCACAGTTTCGATTAAATATACTTGTAAATACAATTTATTTGAATATCAGTCGATGTATTGGTCGTATCATTTTCATATAAGTCAGAAAATAATCATGTTGACTATTTAATAATGTAAAGATTATTTAATGTTTATAGTACGTAAAAGATGCTTAGAAATAGAAATGAAAATCTCATAAATGAAGAACGTAAACGATCAAAAATATACAATTTTTACTGTATGTTAGGTGTCGTGACAGGGCTCAAAAATAATAGTGTAAAGTGGTGTGAGGAAAAAGAAGGGCGGTAATTCCAGCTAATTTTGGAGTAGAAATAATTCTATCAATTTTAATATAATGGACGATTGGACGCTTCTCCTACTCTGTCAGGTTTTTAGACCGCCTAGAACGAATCTCATTGCAAAGTAGTCCAGTGATTTTTTACATTTTTACGAATTTACAAATGATAGACTTACTTGTACTTGATAAGTTTGCAATTTCTTTATACGACTTGCCATCGTTGTGCCATTTAACTATTAATTCTCTATTAGAAAGACTCGTTTCCGTTTTATTCTCTAAGTCCATTGTTAGTATCCGTTCTATAATTTAACCAGTTAACTGTGGCGACCTCTTTTCAAAGCGCGCGCCTATGTGTGTTGTGAAAATTAAGAGTTCTAGCCAGAGCATACGGAAATGCATGAATCCATCTTAAATTATTTATACTTTTTATTTTTTCGTTTTAATTTGTCTTGACCTACAAATATACTAGACATATTGAAATTTACGAATATATTTTAGTTTTCGCCAGAATTACAACTTAAATATCAAATTGTAACGAAATTTTACGCATGACGGATATAATCGTTATGACACAAAATTCTGCCACATCTCCATGATGGATATAGTCGTCAAACACATTTAACTGGTTAATCAGTGCCGACGACAGAGACTGTGCTGTATGAACTGATCACGTTAATGTCTACATTCTGTTTTACCGATGAAACGTCTATGTAGAAAGATTCACGTTGTTCGAATATATTAACATTCGTATCGTCGACGTTTCCAATAAATATTTTACAACTATCGTTAAGCTTCAATTGGGGCGTGTAACTTTCAAGTCACATGTTAATATATAAACATTTTACCAAATGATTTTAGTTTTTTATAAGATAACGTATACATCTAAATTATATAATGTCTCTGAGGTAACAAATAGCAATATTGATAACTGTTAGGCGTCGTGACAGGGCTCAGCAACAATAGTAAGCCGTAGTCTAACGTACAGTCCGCGACACTAGAATAGCACACCCCGTAAAATTTGTTAATTCTTATTTATTAAAGTATAAAAATATAATTTTGAATATGTAGACAGGTACACATAAGTGTTGA
>CM052099.1:3130267-3146213 GCA_028453745.1 Agapostemon virescens
ATTTGGTTTTAGGATGACAAAGTGTACAAGAATCACCCAACAGGTATTGCAAAACTCGAAAAAAGTTTGATTTTGTTGGATAGTGATATTAGCCGACAACTCTTGACGAGTATGAATGAGAATCCAAGTTTATTACTGCCGTTGTTAAATGCGAATATGTGCGATACAAAGCTCGTCCTCTCGATAGACACGTGAAGCGGCAAGCTTTCGTTCGGTGCATCGCTCACAGCATGGCTGACGATTTAATCATCAGATAATTCTGTGTATAGTTTGAGTAGCCTGGAATTTATTGGAGGTGTCGATCTCGTTAGTGGATACATTTGAAATTTAATCAACTTTTAGCTACCATCGCGCGGTGCCCGTTTATCGTGGTAACCTTTCTTTTGTGTTCGGCGCAAATCAACAATATCCGGCGCGTATTGGATTAGAAGCAATAGAGGCCGAGTTACGTGTAGCAAGATTACCTCACAGCTACATAGTAGAAAAATAAGGGTCGTCGTCCAATATAAATATCTACCTACGCGCTCCTCAAACCGATACTTTTCACGCTTTTGAACCCTACCGGCGACTCTTCAACTAAATATACATTGACGTGGATCTCAGCCGTGCGGAACGTAAATTATTGTGCATATTTATTGGATAGTCGGAAAAGTATTGAGAGATTTTTGTCATTTTTTGATTAAATGTTTCTTTTATTCAAAATTGAATTTTATTCAAGTATATATTTGCCATTATTATCTATGACCTTTTGTCATTTTCAGAGTAGTGCCATAATCCCATCGGAATAGAACTTCTGTGGTTTATCGGCTAACAACTTAGCCAAGTGATTTTCACAATCCTTTTTTGTATCAAACTTTTTACCATCAAGGTAGTTTTGCAACGTTAAACAAACGATAATCTGATGGTGCAAGGTCTGGAGTATACGGTGGATACATCAAAACTTCCCAGCCAAGCTCTCTCAATTTTTCTCGAATCATTAAACTTCTGTGTAGTTTGGCGTTGTCATGATGGAACACAACACGTTTTTCTGTTGATCAATTCTGATTAGTTTTTTTATCGATTGACCAGACGGTAGCACTTCATAATGGACCATTCCCTCCCAATCTAACCTAACTGCACTAATTAACCCTTTGCATTCGCATTTACTATTACTCGTCCTTGTAACGATTAAATTTTTCCGAATTTCTTTGACACAAGCATAGGGATGCAAAGGTTATTTTAAACAGTGCTGCAACTATTTTCAGTTTAACATGGATTGTAAACAATATTTCTCCATTCAACGAGAAAATTCTTAAACTTGATTACCATTTTTGTTTTCTCTAGAAGTGACAAAGAAAAGCAGTTTGCAAATTATATCGAATAAACCTAAAACGGCCAAGAGAACTGTATTTTTTGAACAAAGTTATTCAAAGACGATATCAGTATACAGGATATTTATCTAATTTTGACATCCTGATTGTATCGCTATTCTTATACAAAAATTTCAAGGGAAGTTTGAATGGTATTAAATAGGTTATTTAGGAATAAGGAGTTAGTTAGAAGTTAGCTTTGCTAGTTTTGTCGTGAGTGGACGCGTAAAGATCATATGAAGATTAACTTTGCTTTCTTAAATGAACTGATAGATTCTTTATTACATCAAAATGGGTGCAATTCAATATTAATTACAATAGGTTTGAAGAACCTATATATTTAAATAATTATAAACCTATCATTCTATTTAACACTTTAACTGCTCAACCAACAATCTAAAAAATTCCACAAAATCAAAGTAATTTATTTAATGAAGCAATAGTTGAAAACTGAAAATGGAAGTAGGACGCAAAGTTGTCGTTCAATCTTCTTCTATTCTTCAAATCTCAACTTTTAATGCAATGAATATAGTAATGCAGAAATTTATTTTTATACAAGGACAAATGAACCCATAATTATGAAAGTGGTCTATGTCAAAATTTAAGAAAAATAAGTTGAACAATTATTTCACAGCACATTATTTTAAACTAACTTAATTCAATGTAATTTTTACGGTATTGTAAAAAATGAAACATAAGATAGTGGTTGTAATTTCAACATTATATAAAATTTATTTAGTGTTAATTATGAATGTGGTCTAAGTAAAAAATTTAAAGAAATTATATAAACATAACCTTAAAGTGGGACGTGGCCCTCTTTGGCGCGTTTTTTAACTACACGATAAGCCGACAAATGACAATCAAACATTAAGAGAAACGACAATACTTTCCGGTCTACATTATAATATATGGAATTCACTTAGTTCTATTTTGAAAGTGCATTAATTCAGTTGAGCTCCTCCGAACTAATTATTGGAATTATTATGAATTGATAGAAAAGTGTAGAAGAAGAAATACATTTTCGGTAAAACGAATGTCGCAGCCGGATTTTATTTCAACGAAACCACTAGTAAAGTCAACGACAGGAAGAGTAAATAATATCGCGGGCGTATCTGTCTCTTGACTACAAATTCAATGGATGAGAATCTTGAAAAATGAACCTTATAAGATGTTCTATAAAACTTCTTTAGATGATTTTAAATTCCACGTTTTAGATCTTTCACCTAAAATAGGAAGACCAAAAATATACGGAAATATTAAATTATTTCCATTATACACCACCACTGGTCTAGTAACGGAAGAAAAACATAAAGATATTATGTGTTTACTACCATACATCCCTCCAGTTTTTCAGAAACATTTTGAGAATCTTACATACTCATAATGATAAAAGCCTTTTAATCGATAAAAATGGATTATTTTTTAAAAATAATTAATAAATTTTCGTGAATTATTTCATTAAAATTATTGTTTCTAAAAGAACTTGCAGTTGTTTATTGCTTTAAGTCGTTTATAGGACATTCAGTTAATTTTGAAAATGGTCTAAGTCAATTAAAACTTTAAGAACAACATTTTCGTATGAAATTCACACAAAATTTCATATTCATAATAAGTTTCAATTAATCAAGACTAATAAAATTCTAAATTAAAATGTTGCATAGTATAAAAATATTTTTTAATTTATTCAAATGCAATTCATTAAATATCTTGAAACAAGAAAAATATGACTTAGACCACTTTCTTAATTATGGGCACAAATAATTCTGTCACTGATATATGGGTGACATGGCGTTCAAAGTGTTAAAAAGTATAAAATTTACCTCCGTATAACGTTTACGCGTCTACTCGTAAGAAAAACTAATGACACCAAAATATGCAGTACTCTATACCGTTCGTATTATTTTTCACTACAAGCAATAATGGCAAGACGATCAACATGTAAAAATCTAATGCGACACTCATTGCAATGGCACATTCGAGATACCACGTTTATCTTTACCGATATGTCTACCCTACAGAATATCCGGTTGAAATTAAGGAGACCGTTTTCTTTCTGTCGTTTTTCACATGGATCACCAGTCGAAAACTATGTTTGAGCGACATCCCCCTTCACGACGCTACCAGAGATCTCGTACTGATGTCAGAGCAATTCGCGGCTGATTACAAATTAACGGCAAACTTGGAGCGGCTTACGGATACATTGCAGCAGACGTATCGCGAGCTTGACAGCGAGAAAAAGAAGACCGACAGGTAAGGATTCCACCGCCGGTGCAATTTTCTGATTAAGGAAGTCCCCATTGGCCTCGTTAGGCGTTTATCCTGACGCAATTTCTGGCCGACGATGGCCAAGCTTTTCCCGTCGCAATGGAATTTCTTTTTTGACAGAATACTCTCCCACGCCGGAAATTGGATCGTCCTTTTTTTCCTTACCTGTCGCGGGAGAACGGTACCGTCTTTAAACATCGCCTGTTTCGACGACGTTTGCTCGAGACAGGAAAAATATAGTACCATCTGTCTCCTTTTCCATAACTAAACACGCGTACTGTTCGAAACACAAGTTCGATAAATTTGAGAACTATTCGGTTGTTGCGCGATCTTCATTTATTTATGCTCTAAACAAATTGTCTCGAAATAAACATTTTAACGTGCACGTATCTTACAAAGTGATTTATAAATTGGTTCCTGATTCGCATAAAAGGTAGACAAAGAAATGTTTCGGATAAAATATTATTAGGCTTTAATTAACTATGAATTGCATCGTTAACGGGATGGCGGGCAATCTTGTAACAATCAATTTTTGGTAATTCTTAAAATGAAATTTTGAAAACATGTATTTTTATAACATTTCTTTTGCGATGAATTCAAATATATAGAAATATGTTCTGCAAACTTATTTACTACGTAAAGAAAAGAATTTTTTCATAAAAAGCAATAAACCATCAAAGCCATATCTCTGATTTTTTTTAGTACCGTGAACGAATAATATAAAAAAAAATCAGCTTAAAAACTCTATTCTTTTGAAAGTTATAACGTTTTGGATGAAAATTATTCAGGAAATGAATGCTTCATTGTTAATATTGTTTATTATACGTACACGATAAGTGTATGTTGGTATTGCAATTTAAATTTCATAGTAATTTCAGAAGATCAACAAGATTAATAAATTATTAAATGTAATATCCATTACAAGCAGATTGTAGATTTTCTGCATTTATAACTATACCGGGCCGGATATAAAACAGTGTAAACATACACATAATTGATGAATACTGACTAATTAAAATTAATTGGTCAATATTTAATTCACACCTTATTAAAATTGATAAGTCAAGAAATATATTTTCATCGCATCCCTTGCTGGAATTATAACTATACCATATAGATCTTCAGGCAATATAAAAGTCTTCTCCATGAATTGTAAGGTGCAGTAACTAAATAGACGTTATTTTCTTCATAGGTTGTTATTTTAATGTGTAGAGAATAGTATATCGATATTCTTAATTTATTTGAATCTGCTTACAGTTTCAAATTTTATTGACTCACTGTTCTTATAAATGCATAAAAACGGTTTTCTCGTTGTAGCAGTGATCATGTCTAAATACAGTGGTCCGCATTAACATTAGAATTACCGAGTAATAAATCCGACCAATGTATATTGCTTTGTATTAATGACAAAATTGAATCCATTCACATCTCGTACAATTTTTATCATAATGTCTGCTTCAATGCAGAAATTCATTCAAATCTTTCGGGTGAAAATGTATTTATAATTTCAGTAATTGTAAACGAAAGAATCAGGAACCAGTCATTTTGACTGTTTCGGTAATTCCAGTGTTAATATTTGAACACCATGATACTAAAAAAATTTTTGCTCCATATCTCCATTGTTAATAGACTTAAAGAATTCGTCATTCTGTAATAATAAAAAACACTTATTGTAAATGCTAGAAACACAGTTTTTATTTATGGAATTTTTAAACTTTTTGCGATAATCAATGTTAAACAAAATAATGCTCAATTTTGATATCGCAAAAATGTTCGGTCATTCCATATGCTTCGCAGTTTGACCGCCCTGTTAAGCCAGCTACGTAAACGTAAGATGTAAGCATTATCTGGTAAAGTTAGTTTAAAAATTGTCTAAAAACTGCTATTAACACTTTACCGACTGGCGATTATTTCAGAATCTTTCAAGTTCATAATCCATCACTGAAAACTTTTTAATGGAGCCCTCAACGCCGACAGCAATTTTTATTGCGAATCAACAAGGCCTCCTATGTAACATTATCTAATAATTTCGTTACAACTTACAATGTTAACGCTGTTTTTTAAGCCACATTTTGTTATAGGGCAATTATTGAAAGACCTATTAATAGGCTTCCGGTCGGTAAAGTGTTAATATGAACATTCGCCATAGCTTTAAATTTTATGAAGATAATGATCAGAAACACAAATCACGTGTAGTTCAAGAATATTCATTGTATAATTGTCCAAAGTATTGCAAGCTCCTCCACAGTCATCGGATGTAAATCCAATCGAAAATTTATGGGATTATTTAGATCGTTGAATCGGAATATCACCAATAAGGTCTTTGGCGGCTGTAAAGGGAGTAGTGGAGAGAGAAAGAAAAGGAAAGAAGGAAGGGGAAGCGTTTCTTCCTGGGTCTGCTAGAGGACTCATCAGTAAGGCTAACTACTAGCAGACCCTGCCTTAGGTGCTGGATACTGGAAGGCGGATCAGGAACTAGCGGGAAAGTCTCGTTCTACTGTCCCTCTGCCGGCGAAGGTAGGAGATACAGCCGCCACAGTTTGAAGGAAGAATTCAAATTACGATCGAGTGAAGAATGGTCACGTATTCCGCTAGAATATTTAAGTAAAGTTATTTCTAGTATGCCCAAAAGATTGAGCTACATGATTAAACAACAGAGTAATTCAACAAAGTACTAAAATCGATATTCTTTTGTTAAAGTATATGTACAATTTTAATTACAAAAATATTATTCGCGAAGTGTCCGAATATTTTTGCTATGTTAAAACTGAGCATTATTTTGTTTAACATTGATTAACGCGAAAAGTGTACAAATTAAATAAATAAAAACTATGTTTCTAGCATTAAAAATAAGTATTTTTATCATTATAAAACGCCGAATTCTATAACTCTATTAACAGTGGAGATATATAGCAAGAACTTCTCGGGTATCATGGCGTCCGAATATTAATGCCGGTCACTGTAAGGAAGAAGCAAAAATGGATATCAAAAATGAGAATAGAAATAGAAAAGACTAACCAGCGGGTGTATAAAAATAAGAATAATTTTGTGATAATTGTGGTAATGTCTACAAAGTGTATCGACTATGTGATAGCCTGCTGTACTCGGTGCTGCCAGTTTCCGTGGCAAAGGAGCTCAGGCACTCCAGACCTGTCCCGGCAAAGAAGTATGATTGCGTGACACTATTGTTCTCCGGAATCGTTGATTTCGGTGCTTATTGCGCAGCGCACACCGATTCCAGTGGTGCGATGAAGATTGTCAACATGCTCAATCAACTGTACACAGCGTTCGATGTGTTGACCGACCCAGAAAAATATCCGGACGTGTACAAGGTGAGTTTATAACCATTCATTTCCATAACTGCCACATCAATCTCCAAACAGATTAAACCAGAAATTTCCAGGATTCACTTTTAACGATTAAATATTTTCGCTTCGAATAATTCCATTTGAATTAATCGGGATACAATACTTTCGTTTAACTACCGTTTCGATGCAATGGCTCGCCAAAGTATTCCGACACTATTTAAATCTAAATAACATTTTTTAGATTCGACCAAACGTCTTGACTTTTTTCGTGCAATTAGAATGCATCGATTTACTAAACGATATGGGAAAAGGATATTGAAAAAGTTGCTGTTGGTATGAATTACATGATAAATTGTAAGCGTTTAGCGTAAAAACGGATTCAAATGAACGTTAATAAACTTCTTTACTTGAAAAACAGACAACAGTACAATAAGTGAACGCAAAAGATTTCGTAAGAACATAAAGACTACCGTAAAACGTAGAGACGCTAACATAATCACTTAAATGGAAACTAACGTAATAACAGAAAGAAAACTAACGTAATGACTTAAATATAGGTGCATAGTTACATATAAAGTGGCGATTCTCGATATCTGAGTATGCGAGAGCGATTTGCAACTCTTCTCCGATCTTCAACAATGTCGTCTGCCAAATTAATATTGGACGGCTAGTTCAATGTTTTCCGGCAGACCGTGTTACAGGTTACGAAAAGTTAGGAAGATCTCGCGACGACAGATCTTTAACAGAACGTAAGTACACTTCGAAACGGTGGTATATTTCGCAAGATTCTAACTTCGGCTCGAACGTTAGTCGAATTTACTTGTCTATTGACCCGAACGATGGTCAAAGATTCCAGTCTTGATCAATCCGTACGATAGTTGATCAAGTCGAAACGATTCGATGTGGTTGACTCGGCAGTCAAATTGATTCTGTTCGCCTCGATAGTCAAAACGATTCTGATCGCTTTTCTCGATCTCCATTTCTTCTTTCCTTCGTGTCGTTCGTGTGAGAACTCGAGGGTGTGGCTGATACGATGCACACAGCATTTCATTCGTTCATTTTCACCTGAAGGGGTAGGGTTTCTTTTTAAGGTTCCTCTACGGTGGAGGAGAAAACCTTTCCTTCTCGTTGCCGATGTTAATTAATTTTTTGGAAGAATGGACGGCACTTCGGATTAGCGCGACGGCATTCGAAAATCCGCGCACAATAGCGCGAGTAGTTTTTTAACTCAATTGCGTTGCTCATCGGTAGAAACCGTCGACGGTCGAGTCGAAGGGTCACCTTTTGGCCCGCTACCGATTGCAAGGCAGTACGTCCTATTTGTGTGCCACTCGAATGGGCATTGTAACGATTTTCTAATTATCCCGTCGAAGATATTGCAAACAAGTGCCTTCGAACAAGCTGTTCCTCGACCCGGACGGAACAGATTGGGTTTCCCGATTGTTGCATTTTCTCAATCAACGCATTTTTCGTGGCATGTCCACTCTGTTCCGTAACACCATGATCGTGCCCGTTCTTGGAACTGATGGGTGTGCTAATTGCATGGTCGCGGAGTCTCCACGACCTTGAACGACGTTGCGAGAATTCCTCCAAGTCAACCCTCAGTCGCTCCGAGTGCCCCTCGGTTTGGGATGACCCTTCGAACTTCCGGATTTATGACATGACACGGTTATCGAAAAGGACAGAAACGAATATTAAACACCGAGTGGTCACTAAATGTGGAAGAAGTCCTCATCTCAAAAATAACCTTTTCGTCACGTCCGTGTCAAAAACCTCGTCGTCGAAAACTTCATATTGTAGCGGAATACGGTGGAAGAGGTAGCGGCCGAGTGGATGGATGTTCAGGGGATGGAATAATCTAGGAATGATCTAAGTATTCTAGGACAGACGGAAATATATTTTATTAGAGGAGTTTAGCATTTGCAGGTTGTACAGATTACAGATTTAAAGAAACGTTTCATTGACTAACAACGAATATGAATTCAAACAAAACAGGTTACGTTCAATCAAGCAGTTTAAGCTCAATCAAACCAATAGAATCAAACAACAAGAACAGGTCATCGTATCCCTATGCCCGGTAGGCGGCCGTGACTATTTCTCGTCCTCTCCTATCGTCAAGGTAACCATTGAACCTGATGCAACTAAGAATCAGATCATCGTATCCCTATGTTCGGTAGGCGGCCGTGACTTTCTCTCGTCCTCTCCTACCGACATGGTAACCGAAATCTCTGAAGAATAACCTCATCGTATCCCTATGTCCGGTAGGCGGCCGTGACTTATTCTCGTCCTCTCCTACCGACATGGTAACCGTCGATCCTGTGCGGATTATACTAGGGAAGCTACCAGGAGCAACCCCTGACGATTCCTGCGCTACCGGGCGGCCGTGACTTATTCTCGTCCTACCTCGTATAGCCGGAATCGCCCAGAGTCAATCGCGGGTCCTCTATTTATACTACGTCGTTGCTAGCCATGAGCGGTCTTGTAAACAATTCGGTATCTAAGCAGAATCGAAACTTCTAGAAGATATCGATCGGTCCAGGACCGGTTTTATCTGGAAATTGTCAGATTCGATGTTTCGAGAAGGTTCTCGTAAGGTCCAGAAAATTATCGATCGGCTAATAAACAATTGGTAACTCCGCGGTTTTCACGCGTCTCGACGTTTCTTGAAGGAATATCGATTGGAGACAAGGATGGTCGATGTCATTTGTCTTCGTCTTTTCTTCGTCTCGTTACAATATGTTTTATTCCTTCGCGTTGGAACACACCGAATGCCGTGGACAACAATATCTGAAATGGTTATGATTGCGGTGAAATTTCATTTTGCATTTTGTTCGGCGCTGTCCGATAAAGCAAGAATTCTTAGAGCTGTGACAGCTGTACCTCCTGCGCTCACCCGACAGAGGGACAATAGGACGAGTTTCTCACTAGTACTTGATCCACCTCCGATTCATATATATATACTAACCTTAACTGCCTTCCAGTATCCCAGCGACTAAGACGGGGTCCGCTAGTTAGCGTTACTGACGAGTTCTCTAGCGGACCCAGGACAAAACGCTCCCCCCTTTTTTCCTTCCTTCTCTCTTTCTCACCAGACCTATTTCAGCAGTCGCCAAATAGCAAAACCCCATGGAACAGGAACATGAATTACAGCACCGGCTTGAATGTGTTAACATATTGTGCACCGGCGACATATGAGCCATTTAATTAATTATAGACTCATTTGCTTGTTTCTGAATAATGGGTAGCTAAAGAAAATATTTAAAACCTTATACATTTTCGTGAAATGATATATTTTGATTGAATATTCGTTATGTAAAATTTAACCCTTAGCACTCCAATGGCTCGTCTGAGGTGACACTAAAAATTGTCAGACTATTATTCAAAACAATTTTTACATTACAATGTTTGTATCTAAGAAGTAAATAAAAATTGAAGTGTTACATGTACGATCGATAGTAACAAATTTGATATGCACGAAAGAAAATTGAACCACTTACAATGAAATTATTCTAAGAACAAGAAATGTCTCGAGTTAAAAATTAAAATTGCTTGGAGTGCAAAGGGTTAATAAAAACAAAATCATTCAAGCTTTCAGATGCAATTCAAGTGACAGGCTTACAAAACCCGCACTATCGCGGGGCCGGCGCTCAATGTGTTAAATACAGTTTGTCGAATCATTGGTCCTTCAAGCATTAGTTAGTTACCTAGTCGATATACGTCGCGTAAATACCGCAATATTCGACAGATTTTACAATCTACCGCGGATAATAAATAGCGTGTTTTGAGAAAGTTATTCTGAAACAAGGATATGGAGTTGGGTGGGGTATTGAAATAACCGTGAGATACCTTGTAGAACACAGACTTTATTGCCCCGAGAACATACAGTCGTCGCCCGCAAGACCGTTCTCGTTGTGTTACCGACGTGGACAAGACGACGACTTTTTACTCACTAAAAATTCATCTACTCGCACAACCATCCTTGCGACATTCTTTCTCTCATTTTCACACGATCCTTTCACTCCAAACTAAAACTAGACGCACGCACCGTTCGCGACATTCGAGCAGCCACTCTAAACATTCGGCCAGCCATTCTAAACATTCTCACGAGACAGACACACAGGATACAATCGGATCCATTCGCTCGGACGCAATAAAAAATTACAAGGGAACATATTCAGATGCGAAAATCCGATTTTGATGAAACTTATGGGAGCTTATAGTTCTTTCAAAAATATTTGACACGTGTTTTTTTTTTATCGTCAACCATCCACTTTGAAGGGGTGAAAACAGCCCTCAAAGTTGGGGTATTTTTGAGATACAGGTAGCCCTCCTACAACACGGCATCTTATAACACGGTTTCGCTATAACACGATTCATAAATTGCAGGAACCCTCCTACAACACGGCATCCTATAACACGGTTTCGCTCTAACACGATAAGAAAATTGCAAAAACCTTTGTATTGGGTTGTTCGGAAAGTAATTTCGTCCTTTTTTGTGAAAATGAAAGACAATTTTCGTGTCTTCAATTCTGGCCAATACCTTTTACCATCTTTCTGGTAGTAGCATGATTTCACGCTCATAAAATTTTTGGCTGATCGAGGAAAAAACTGATCGAGGTGGTTTTTGACCTCCTCATTTGAAGTGAAGGTTTTGCCATTTAAAAATTTTGCAGCGACCGGAACAAATAATAATCCGAAGGTGCCAGATCAGGAGAATATGGTGAGTGTGGCATTGTATCCCATTCAAGCTGTAAAAGCTTTTGACGAGTCACCAAACTTGTATGAGGTCTCCCATTATCTTGGTGGAACACTACACCTTTTCTGTTGATTAATTCTGGCCTTTTCTGTTGAAGTGCATCATTCAGTTTGTCCAGCTGATGACAGTAGACCTCCGAATTAATTGTTGTGTTAGCCGGTAAAAGCTCAAAAAAAAAAACGATTCCTTTAAAATCCCACCAAACAGACAGTATCACCTTTTTTTGATGGATATTGGCTTTGGGAATGCTTTGAGCTGGTTCATCTTTTTTGCTCCATGATCTCTTGCGTTTGACATTGTTATATACAACCCATTTTTCGTCCCCAGTAATGATGCGCTTCAAAAATGGATCATTTCCGTGACGTTTGAGAAGCGAATCACAGACGTCAACGCGACGACACAAATTTCTCTCCGTGAGAACATGGGGAATCCATATATTGAGCTTCGAGGTTAAACCCAGGCCTTTCAAGTGGTCATAAACTGTTGAATTTGATAAATTTAACATCTCACCAATCTCACGTGTTGTTATTCGCCGGTTTGCATCAACTAATGCCTTTATCAGCTTCAACCAGCCTTCAAAAACGTGGTGTATCTGCGACATCAATATTGCCGGATCAAAATTTTGCAAACCAGTTCTGGCACTGGCGTACTGTGAACACATCTTCTCCATACACATCGGTTAATTTCTTTCTGGCTCGAACAGCATTTTCACCTTTTCTATAGTTAAAATGTAAAGTATGACGAAAATGTTGCTTATTACTCTCCATATTTAAAAAGGCACCAACCAAAAACTACTGTGTAGAATCAATTCGACTTTTCCACATACAAGCCTTGCTATATTAGCTCGCAAAACATATAATGATTATGCGGCTTAAGTGTGAAGTTGGGTGCAAAAAATACAATTAAATCCTCTGTTGGGAAAAAACGAAATTACTTTCCGAACAACCCAATACAACACTGTACTTCTACAGCCGTGGCGAGGCTTGCCGTTTAAAGATACAGAAATTGGTGGTATATTAAAACTTGTTAAATCAATCGGAGGCGAAGGTTTTGTGTATATGGCTTTTAAGGACGTTCAAGATTTATTAATGGAAGAAGAAGTTGACGAAGCGGATTTGCTGGAAATGTCATCCGAAGCTGTAAATCAAATCGATTCTGAGGACACTAGCACTGATGAAGATTGTACAGTTAATAATGTAACATTGAAAAAATTACAAGAAGGTCTAAGCTTAGCTGAAAATCTGGAGTCATTTTTCTTGAATGGAGACCCTTTCGCTGAAAGAAGAAGAAAATTCAAAAGGGAGCTGCAAGACTGTCTAGCTCCATATCGCGAAAATTACAATGACCTGGTAACAACCAGCAAACAAAGTAAAATTACAGATTTTTTAAAGAGGAAGAAGATGCAAAAACTTTAAATGAAGAAAAAAGTTCCGAAAGTGAAGGCAATACCATTCCACCGAAAAAACGTTCTCAGATGATTATACTGAGCAGTGACAACGAAGAAATTTATTAAAGTTGCGTTAAATTAAAATAATATTTTTTTGTTCTGTGTTGTACGTATGTTTATATTTTTAATAAAAATTAAGTTGTTTATGTAGAATTAAAAGAAAAAATTTGTTTTTAATAAGTTTTCGGAACGTAACCCCCCTTTTTGTACTGGCTCTGGGTCTCGTACAACACGGCATTTTCTAGGAACCTATCTACCGTGTTATAGGAGGGTTACCTGTATCTCAGAAACCAGAAACGGAAAAATTTGAATTTTTTTTTAAATTGTATGTTTTTCAATGGGAAATGTAGTTGCGCAAGAAAATTTTAACAAAAGTTTTTTGTTTAAACAATAAAGCTATAAAGCTTCCATAAGTTTCATGAAAATCGGATTTTCGCATCTGAATATGTTCCCTTGTTAGCCTAAACATATGGCGGGACTCGGCGCCAGTTTGTCGCGTCACGTCGCGCTACAAGGATAAATTACGAAGAGAAGTGAGAAGCGATAAACTGGAATTTGGTTGACAGCACCTTTTCGGTGAGATTCCCTCGCAGAGATCCGGAAGTGGGGTCCGATGACACCCGAACGAATCTGGGATCGTCGAGTATCCCAAGCTACTGTGCCCGACCGTGTCTAATTCTCACGTTCGGCGTACCTTGAAATCGAACACTATTCGATTGGTCATTCTGTTCCACAATTTTCTCCTACATTCCAAGATAAATAGTTTGAAATGTTTCCATTGTTGTGGAAGAAACGAGAACATGTATACACTAATGAGATACTTAAAATTAGCATACGATTTAAGAGAAACTCTAAAGCAGCGAGTGTAAGTGTACGTTTGTGTGCGCGTCCCATTAGCGGTCCACATCGAGCACATTTGTTGAAACAGAGTATGCGCACGTTTCGTGAGCGGATTCTCAAAAAAACGTACGTGACAAACATATCGCATTGGCGGAGAAAGAACTAAACGTCGAGTGAAAAGATGAAATGCAAACTGGCGCGGTTAGTACATAGCTGTTGTTTGAATAGCAACGGTGGAAAGAGGAACTTTCTAGTACTATTAGCCAGTCCTTTCATCGGGCGCAATCATTTTAGCGATACCGTTTGGCAATCCGATGCTTGATATATTTTAAAATAATTCTTGACGACACACACGGATCGAGGAAACTGATAATATTAAAGAGGCAAGAAACCGTAACATTTTCGAAGTTGATTTTCTGAAAAAACGAGGCATCGAATGAAACAAAATAAAATTCACTCTATTTTTAGAATCCCTCGAGTAAAATATTATCTTAAGCACACATTAATTAAGTACAATTTATTTATACGTACGATTTCGGTTAACACTAGGACTACCGAACAATAAAACCAACTATATACATTGCTTTATGACAATAAAAAGACTGCATCTATTCAAACTTTATTCAATTTTTATTGTAATATGTGGTTCATTAACACTTTAATGGCTGCACGTTTGCGCATTCAAACGTTGCCAGGGATCGGCAATATTTTTGAAGAATTAATTTAAAACAACTTTATTAAATTCACAAAATAATACAACATGTGCGAACATACACAAAAAACAATAACAATTTAACAAATATTTTTCCTTTATGTGATAATTATTCGCTTTGTTTTTCTGAAAGATGCAAAGTTGCAAATTTTTCTATTTCTCCGAACGTCAGCTAAATTATTCGAACATTCGTCTTGTATAAGCATACCTCTTCCTTCGTAGAATGACACAACGCAAAATAATAGTTGAAATATCTGCACAAAATTTGCTAATATCGTCGTATTGCACGTTACTTATTGTCGCTTGAACAAAACACAAGTGAGACTAGTGCTGTGCAGTAGCTTTGCACATAACACCAACGCCATGGCACAATTTTTTATAGAAAAATAAAAACTATTTGAATATTATTGAATAGAAAACGAGGAACACTAGCGCTTGCACGGTAGCTATGCGTACGACACCAACGTGTAGAGCCGCCGGCATTTGCTTCATAATTTTCGTAGTACACCAGTGTAAAGTAAAGTCTAAAATTAAAAACTGGTAATATAATAATAATTACTTAAGATCAAAGACGTAGCGATGAAATACGAAGCCAATAGCAATATCCACACTTGTTTAAATTCACAATGCTCGTTCGCATCACGTTATGACGCGGATAGTGGTTCGGCGTCGCCGAAGGTCGTAAATCTTCCACTCAAATTTCTTGAAAACGCGAGTTCGAAACGATTCCCTACTATCCTTCCAGATGATAGGGATGATACTTTGTAAAATGACTAGATAGTTTTCACAATACACGTAATTCTATATTTTAAATAAAAACAGAACAGCTTTGCAACAATTACAGGTGAGGTGTCTTGTCGATAGGTGTTTTAGTAATTCTCTTCGAGAGACGGTTTTAAAGTGATGTCGAGTTTTACTGTTTGATTACAAGTAACCTCGGTGTAGGTGGGAATGTGACATGATTCACGCGGATTCACGGATTTTACATTTTCCGGGGTTAGTGAGGGAAACGATCACTTTAGCTGATTGGTTTTAACATTGTAGAGAAAGGGTAAGGTGACCGCCCTGACCGAAGTCGACTGGAAGGTGCAAATTGTACCTGCGAGTGACGCGTGGGGAATCCGGAAAAGCACCTCGTCTTACAGAGCGGGCGAAAACAATAAGTTATTGATGATGACTCGATGTCTAGTGGCCAGCTATGTGTCGTAAAGAAATAAAGTACTTAACACTAGAAAGACTGAAACGTAGTATATACCTATATTGCCCAAA
>CM052099.1:3151213-3162666 GCA_028453745.1 Agapostemon virescens
ATTATTAATAAACGCATTTATATGTTGTACAAAAAGTCACAAAATTTTAAGAAATTGTATCATTGTATACATAATTTTTTTTCTAATTGAAATTAAAAAGCAGTCAAAATGACTTCCTTGGGCAATCTAGTGTTAAGATTCTAAGGGAAGAAATTGCTTTTCCGAGAATTGCTTGCTACGGCGGGGTGGATTGTATGATATGCTTACCGGACTAATGAAATCGGTAAGCTAAATGGTGTCAGCCGACAGATAATGGGCTTTGTCGACAGTCGAGATTTTCTATAGGTTTTAACGCTGAACACATAATTCATCACACAGAGAGTGTGGTACTGGCCAATAATCTTCAGCGGTAGCATCACACACATGTGCAAGCGGCTATTAAAGTGTTAAAGAAGTACAGAGGAAAATTACTAATGAAAACAATTTTATAACTTCAGTAATTGCGAAAGAAATAAGTAGGGACCAGTGATTTTGACTGTTTCGGTAGTTCTAGTGTTAAAATAGATTATCTAGCACGTACTAGTTGAAATAGCGTGTTATTCAGCTCAGAAGCGATACGAAGTTCGCGTGAATTTACGTTTGCTCGAGTTCACTTTCGAGCTTGTAAGGCACTCTGTGCTCGATTCCGGTCGCTGTTGCATCGTAATGAATGTTAATCAGGTGAACTTGACGCATGTGTCGGGTCGCTTAGCATCGGGTGGTTAAACTCTGCTTGAACTTCCGCTAATAACCTTTGAGACGAGATAAAGTGGGAGGAAACTGCGCGTCGCGGAGACTACGCGAGTTCCGAAATTCTGGAAAACCGTATTACTTGGAAAAATTATCATTCTCAAACAATGGGTATATATATATATATTTGAATTTACGAGAAGGCTTGTTAGCGCTGATCCACTTTGCTCGGACTAGGTCGAAACTGTTGGTGACAAATACATGGCCGTGAGCGGATTACCGGAACCGTGTAGTTGCCATGCACGATGCATCGCCCGGCTGGCGCTGGATATGATGGATATCGCCACGAAGGCAGTTAACATCGATGGCGAACCTGTGGTAAGTCTGAATATATTCTATTTCATTCTTCTCTCAGACCGTCCTTTTTTTAGAAGGGCATTCTACAAAACGAACAAAAACCAAATTCCATTCTTCGCTGATGGACTCCATTTGTTCTCCTTCGACTTTACATCATTCGTCCATTAACCCGAAAGATTATCCTTCGGGGTTTTGCAATTTAGCCCAGCTCGATAGCGTCCACTTTCAGTTTGGTAAATTAACCCTTAACTGGACAGTAGCCGTCCGTGAAATTGCTTCGCTTAAAAAATTTTGGTAGTTCTAAAACTAATACGATTTTAATTATGTACGACACTTCATCTAATCCCTACGTCATTAGCCCCGTATCGCGTACCTAATCTAGTTTGGAAATTTAATTGATAGATTATTATTATAGATAGCAATTTAAACTTTGAGTGACCGTTTTACATGATTTTATAGAAATAGCTAAAACGGATTTATTTATCATAATAACAAGAGAGTGTTTGTCCAAATTTTTTGACATTTTTATTTGTCGATTGATTCGGAACATTTTGTAAATAATGCAAAATAAAATTTAAAGTCTTTATTCGTGTTACACTTTCCTTTGTAATAATTTATTAAGCATAAACTTGGACAGTAATGTTAATATTTCTTTTAAGTACGGTATACGTCAATTGAGCCGTTCACTGCACAAATCGATTAACTCCGCTTTTTGAAAAATCTTAAATTTAAGTGTCCAAGCACTTGGTATAATTACAACTTTTTATATTTATAACTTTCCCTAATAATTAAGATTCGCACCATTAAACGACAACAATTTTTTGGCCACTGTATAATAAATAATTTATTTCAAAGGCCATTTTGATTAACTCTGTACTCTAATGTAAATCGTTGACATAATGCAACTCAAATGCACTAGCAAGCGCCGAATGATAACGGTGAATTTTTTAGTGCCGTCTTATCACAATTAAAGTAAAATTAATTAGTCAGTCACAGTGTAATTGTCGCAGAATCAAGTACTTGTGAAGACAAATTAATTATTATTAAGAATACAGTTTAATTTGATATATTTTAACTTCTACTGTGAACTTTACTAGTCTTACACGGATTATACATTTTTTCAGCCTTTTCAGCATCACTTCCAGATCGTATTTTGGTTGAATTATTATTAACAATTATTTCAATTTGTCGATGCTTTTAAAAAAATAAAATTATACCGTTATAATCGAGATGAGCGAAACTAATACTAATGTGAGTATGCAAAATAGTGAATCATCTGATGGTTCTTCAATATGATTTATCAACAAAAAGTTTGGTTCAAGAAAACGTTTATGGTTATCTTCAGATTCTTCTAATTGCAAAAGTAAAAATATTGCAACAAACACATTAATGGGAGAAAAAGAAGTTGTAATCCTGATAATTTTGCCCGAAATATACAAAACCTGAAAAGAACAAAAGGTTTGATACACAGAAATATACCGAAGAATTAGTCACAAGCAACAATGTACTATAACAGAACAATTAGTATTCATTTTTATGAAAAATCTGTAATAAAAATATTTAATAATGAACCTTTTCTTTGATAAAAAAAACATAAAAATTTAAACTCTGAATTTAAATTTATTACTTTTTTCACTTTCTAAATTGATTAGTCCTACCCATCACGTAAAAATTGTAACATTACTGATGATAACGTTTTGGCTACTTTTTATTATTAATTTTATATACTGTTAGATGAAAGCTACATCTGTATTTATGCATTCTACAATATTCATTTGAATTTATATTATATAGGGAATTTTAAAAAACAATGCACATTATTTCATCTTATTCTTCCACTTTTTGTTTTATGGAGTTAATCGATTTGTACAATGAACGTCTCAATTATCAATGATCCTTTAAAGTTATTAAGTGAATTGAAATGGTAAATTTACAGAATGTTAAACAAAATTTGACTGCCTATGTCAATTTTAATTAAGATATAAATAAAAATTCTATTATTTAATTTGCAATTACTATAGCGGAGCAAAAATGTATTTTCTCCCAGAATTCAATGTAGAAAAACATGTAATTTTTCAAACATGTTTCTTTTCAAACTCTACAATCAAATGAACATTCATTTCCACTAAAACATTGACATATTTACTTCTATGTTTTGTTGTATTTATTGATTCATATTTATCGCGAGTCTCAATATTTACGTCTAATATTGACAGTATTATTTCGTATTTTATATCATTTAATTTAATTTTATATCAATTATATTTCTAATTTTGACCATAATAAAATTACAGTGGCTCACGAAAATATTGGGACACTTTTTAACCCTTTACACTCAAAATAATTTTAATTTAAAAATCGAGACACTTCTTTTACCTAGAATAGTTACGTTGTACATGGTTCATTTCCTTTCTTGCATATCAAAATCACTGTTATTCGTATGTACAGCAATTCAATTTTTAACGATTTATTAAATGCAAATATGGTCGTGTAACAGTCGTTTTGAATAATAATATAGAATAATAGTATAGCAATTTTTAGTGTAGCCTCAGAGGAGCCATTGGAGTGTTAAGAGTTAAATCTAAATAACTTTTTAAGAAATTGAATTGAACGATTTGACTTTTCAGAAACAACTAGAACTATCGATTTACTAAATGATATGCAAAAATAATTTAAAAATAATTCTAACTCATAGAAATTACACGGAAAAATACGAAAGACATTTTTCAAAACATTTGTTATTTTTCGAAATCAATCGACGTAGAAAAAAAACGACAAGCATAGAAAGGTGTAAGAATTTGTGGAGTTTAAGCAGAAACTGACTAAGAATCGTAGAAAAATTTGCGATTTTTACCATTTTCCATGGCATGTGGCACGTGTGTATACGTTGATCGATTTCAATGAACTTGTCTGCATAACTATCATAGATTCACAAAATGCATCTTTAAAAGTTTCAGTAGATGACTCAAATAAAAATATTTAAAAAGCTCCATTTTCATTTGTCATGTAATTCATACTAACTTTTTCAAAATCTTTTTCGCATATCATTTAGTAAATCGATGCATCCAATTGCTGAAGAAAAATTGAGACGTTTAGCCGAATCTTGAAAAAGTTATTTAGATTTAAAGAGTGTCCGAACACTTTCGTGAGCCACTGTATATTGATTTATAAATTTTAACTCTTAGCACTCCAATGGCTCCTCTGAAGCGACATTGAAAATTGTCTGACTATTATTCAAAACAATTTGTACCTTACAAACATAAATAATTTAATTTAATTTTAATTACGTAGGTAATTAAACACACACGTTTGTAATTAAGAAGTTAGTAACAATTGAAGTGTTGCCATACGAGTAACAGTAACAAATTAGATGCACAAAAGGAAATGAACCACGTGCAATGGAATCTTTCTAAGACAGAAAAATGTCTCGAGTTGGGAATTCAGATTGCTTGGAGTGCGAAGGGTTAATATTGATCATATTGCATGCACATCTCAGATAGGAACCACGTCGCAAGGATAATCCGTAAAGTTCAAAGAGGTTTAAAATAGAAGATTCCTGAAGTAATTCTGACAAGGGAACATATTCAGATGCGAAAATCCGATTTTGATGAAACTTGTGGGAGCTTATAGCTTTATTGTTTAAACTAGAAACTTTTGTTAAAATTTTTTTACTTGACTACATTTCCCATTGAAAAACACAATTAAAAAAAAAATTAAAATTTTTTCGGCCTCTAGTTTCCGAGATATCTCAAAAATACCCCAACTTTGAGGGCTGTTTTCATCCCTTCAAAGTGGATGGTTGCCGATAAAACAAAAACACGTGTCAAATATTTTTCAAAGAACTATAAGCTCCCATAAGTTTCATCAAAATCGGATTTTCGCATCTGAATATGTTCCTGTGTATGTTTCATTTTTCTTTGATAAGTTTCCAATCGACAGACCGTTTTCGAGTTATTTGACAAAAAACACGAATCTTTAGCTTTCGATGCTCATGTACACCTATGGCAGTTCGTCTCCGGATGGTCTAATGACACAAATTCCGAAACAGTAATTACGTTTATGATGGATTAATCAAATTTTAATATCCTGCCTACCGACCCCGGAAGGGCGGCCTGGTATACTTACTAATTCTTGCGTGGTGACCCGGTTTAGGTTAATAAGGTAAGGGATAGGTTCTCGCAACCCTCCCTTACGCTCTCAGAGACCTGCTGTCATGCTTGTCAAGACCGAGCGCCGAGTCGAAATATGCCGCCCTTGCTGTGCTCGATTGGTCCGGGTTTTCTATTAACAAATTTTGTACGGGTGACGAGATCTCTCGTCTACAGCAAACCGAACGTTGTGGTCGGGTGACGAGATATTTCGTTTTCATGTTCTTTCGACTCAATCGATGCCCTAATGTAAAATATTCTACGTAATAAATAGATCTATAAAAAATATATAGACATATTTAACACATTGCCAGCCGCTGTCACGCTCACGCGACTTCTCTTTGCCAATCGTTATCGGCCGCTGTCACGTATTTTTGGCAATGATGATGCTTCATATCGACGTTTGTATACGTAGTTTGTATGTAGTTATATGGATCGTTTATTTTGAAAGTGGTCCAAGTCCATTTTCTTCTGTTTCGAAAAAATTAAATGTTAGCAGATCTGACAATTACAAAATATAGGTTAATTATGTGAAGTCTGGGAATGTTTGTACTAATTTATCAATATGTAATTTGATTATATAAATTCCTTCAAATGGACTTACACCACTTTCATAATTAGTCAATTGTAAATATCATTTAATTTCAATTTTGAAACAACAAATATCACTTAAAATATATTTCATATTAATCCAATTTTGTTTATAAATAACAACAAGAAATAAAATAGAATTAGTATTTTTAACGTTAATTATATTTATATAATGTTAAACTTAACACAAGATATTGGTATTATTAATTATTTATGCTCTTCATGTGGCAGTGTTTTGAAATATTCATGATGCACAGGAGATATATAAGGTAATAGCTGCTGCATATCCTTATATTTTTCGTATGTAATAGGTCTGGCATCGCGATACAAAGGCGCCAGGGTGATTTTTTCAAATTTTGGCGGTCTTCCCCGACATGTAGGTGATAAATTTAGAGTCTTAAATTCTGTGTCCTCCATTGATGTTTTATATGAAATAGTATACGGTGCACTTTTGCAAAATCTCATACAACATATTTGCAACCAATTTAGTTTTTCTCCATTAGTGTTTCTTCTTATCTGTTGTTTAATTGCGCTTTGTAGATTTTTTATTGAAACTAAATTCTCTCGTTTCATGTCGTGTAAAATAAATTTATTATGTTGTCTACATTGGTTTATAACGTCATAATAATCCTGTAGTGTGTACAATAAATTCTTTTTTCGTAATGCCATTTTTTCTGTCTATGGAAATTGGACTTACACCACTTTCATAATCAATGGTTACGCAATTTGTTTTACCGGCCAATTTTGAATTGAACAAAGCATAGGTATTTTTTAAGATATTGAATACTAACTAGTTATAAACAAAAATTTACACTAAATTAAACATAAATTACGTCATATCTCATTTAAAAAAAAAAGACCTACACCACTTTCAAAATAAACGGTCCATATAGTTATTATATGTATACATAGTTTGTATAGGTTGAGAATTCAAAACCCGCGAAGGGCTTGTAAAATCTGCACTGTTGCCAAGAAAAGAAGTTCCACTGCATATATGTGTTCTTCTTGTAACGTTCCTCTATGTATATGTAGGAAAAGGTTTTGAAATTTATCATACTAAAAAGAACTATGAACCCTAGGAGATAATTTTGTAAATAAAATGTTTTAGTACTAATTAAAAGATATAAGACTATGGAATAAAAATTGTGAAACAGTTATCTTAATGCCATCTTTAACACTTTAACTGCCCATCTAACGACCTCAAAAAATTCAATAAAATCAAAGTAATTTATTTAATGAAGTAACAATTGAAAACATAAACTGTATGACACAATGTTATCCTTCAACTTTCTTCTATTCTCCAGATCTCAATTAAATTTAGTGCAACGAATATATTAATGTACAAATTTATTTTTAAACTTGGCCAAATAATTCTGTCACCCATATATGGGTGACATGGCAGTCAAAGTGTTAATAATAATTATATTGCAACTGACTATGTTGCGAACAATTGCATAAATATCACCGTTGGCGAGTAGTAGAATCTGCGTGAATTTCGCCGGCGGCAGCGTAATGGCGATGCGAGAAATGAACGGCCGGCAAAGTGTTAAGAATACCTTATGTGAATATAATACCAAATGCGAATTAAAAAAGTGCATATATGCATAAATAAAGTATAAAGTGTTTCTGGAGAGCCTAAAAATGTGAGGGCCTTGCAAGCGCGTTGACCGACGCAATGTGTTAATAACGCGAGAACGAAGTGTCAAATCGTGCATAAGCAAAAGAAACTGGTGCTTAGAATTCCCACCAACAGAATCTCCTATTTCAAATTTTTCTTGAGTTCATCGTCACGCAATGCGGAACACCCGAAGAAGTAACGATACAGTAAAATTCTCAGCGAATAGCGAGGACTTCTTTCGCATTTCGTCAAAGTATCGCATTACGACAGACGGACAGTATTTTTATAATCGATTTCAGTTCTGCCAGAAATAGCATTCCGTAAGGAGGAAATGTGGAAATAAACTAGAAGATTGAATGTTCGAACGATTCGACAGTTGCCACCATTGATTTTCTATAATGTCTTATGGAACGCGGTCCCGTAGGTTTCGCACATTCGATTATATCCGTAAAAAGAGTCTTGTTCGTCTTCCTGGCCGTCGCGCTCTTCCTGTTCCTACACGAATGCTTCCGCCGGTGAACGTTTTAACGCGCACGACGTGACACGACTGCACACTGTCCTTTTACACGAAGATTCGTCTGATTGCGTTTTCGCGAACTGTTCCGCAGAGAATCACCATCGGGATCCACAGCGGTGAGGTTGTAACTGGAGTAATTGGCCACCGTATGCCGCGTTACTGCCTATTTGGGAACACGGTGAATTTGACCAGCCGAACCGAGACGACCGGTGAACCTGGCAAGATAAATGTTTCCGAGGATGCCTACAGGTACCGATCGTTATATATAAATACATTATGATTAACTACCCTGAGACGAGACCTATTTCAAGACAAGAAGTCGTGACTCCCCATTAACACATCGTTCACCAGAAATTTTTCTCATTTATCGCATGTCAACGGCTATTATTTCGTAATTCAATGATGTTGACAGTTCCTGCTTACAAGGGAACATATTCAGATGCGAAAATCCGATTTTAATGAAACTTGTGGGAACTTTATAGCTTTATTGTTTAAACGAAGCTTTTGTTAAAATTTTCTTGCGCGACTACATTTCCCATTGAAAAACATACAATTAAAAATAAATTGAAATTTTGTCGACCTCTGGTTTCTGAAATATTTCAAAAATACCCTAACTTTGAGGGCTGTTTTCACCCCTTCAAAGTGGATGGTTGCCGATAAAAGAGAACACGTGTCAAATATTTTTCAAAGAACTATAAGCTCCTATAAGTTTCATCAAAATTGGATTTTCGTATCTGAATATGTTCCCGTGTTAGTTAAAAGCGAAATATTAATCTCGCTTAGTATGCTTATATGAGTATAAAAGATACACATCGGGTGGTGCCACGATTTTTAGAACGAATATTTAGTTTACAGTTGATAAGTATAAGAAGTCTGGATGAAACCTCCGTCTATACAACGAGGTCAGTTCCAGTTAAATTTCGTCGTTTTGTGTTTCATAGTCGGAGAGGGAAATTGTAGCTGTTTGGGCGCACGAATAGTAAATCGTTTTGTAAGAACGTTTTATATTTCTCCTTGTGCTTCGAGCGTTTAACTTAACAAGGCTCGATATTTAGGAGTGGTGCAAATAAAATGATAAAGACAAACGACTTGTTAGTACGCAGAACTGAGTTTAATAATTCCGACGTACTGGTTTTTCTTACGAAAATGATACGGATTTACAAACGAGCGGTTTAGTTGAGCCGAAGTTGTTTCAGTGACGTTTGAAATGTGAATCACCAGAGTGTGAAAAGTGTGCAGTATTTATACAGAAAATTGTTCATGTAAGTGTACCAATTAGAGTCGATGGTGGCTTCGTCAAGCAGCGTGATCGCAGGTAAACGTTCGGTTTGGCCGTTGCGCCTGGTCGCAAGATGTTGGACGTAAGGGTGGTTTATTGTTGGGGATTTCCAATGTGCTGGCTTGTAGGAATATACCGGGTGCTCAACTTGTACAGTGTCACAAAATTCATATGCGCTTATATATAATGTTGTTACGACGTAACAGTAGCGTTTGATGATAGTTATAAAGGAGAGTGTACCAGCTATCCAAATATGAAAGCGGAATTTTTGTATAGAAACTACACATTTGTTGTACGAAAATGATACAAAATGTTTTATTCGAAGTATTGCTTATCGGTAGCTTGTTTTGCTATCTCTCTGATAATGTCTGGATGTCACGGCAAAAGAACTGTTTTTCTTTTGAGGCAAACCAGTCACCGAGCCATTTTCGTACATTTTCGTAAGATGCGAAGCGCTGCTCACAGTGTATGTTAGCCAAGTCTGATGAATAAGCCGAATGCGAAAGTAAAAGGTTTTCGAATAAGGTTCGAATAAGGGCGGGTTGTATCCAAAGGTGTCACGCCGTTGATACCTTCTTTTCAGCGCGCAAGGAATGTCGCTGAGCACCTGGGTCACGTAATAACTTGCAATGGTTGCTATTTCTTCATTTTTAACTTCGGAATGTTCGCGATTTCTATGATGTAACTTCTATGTGTCTATCGGTTCGCGTTTTTCTGTATTACTTCTGTAGTTTTCTGTAAAACCTTTACAAGGTTTTTGTCTGTTCGCGATTTCTGGTTCACGAATTCTTGTCTGTTCGCGATTTCTGTTTTATAAGTTCTGCCTGAGTCTTGTTGCGTTCTGTCCGTCGTCACCTCGGCTTTGTCGTGATTCGTTGAGGCTAGTTTGAGACGGAGGAATTTTTTAATTGTAAATTTTTTAATGTTGTTTTTAATTGTTAGTTTTTAAATGGCGTTTTTTAATTGTTTGTAGGAATGATGAAAAAAGTGTGCCTGAAGGAGTGGGAAACGGTCATTGAGGGATTATCGTGATTTGTTACAGGGTTGTCTGGTTTTCGTTTTTTTGAGTGCGTCGCACGTGGTGTCCATCGGTCGAGGTACAACTGTCCGCGTACGGCGTGTGTCGAATGGTCGGCTCCTTCGGAGCTGAATTTAGTAATTTTTTACCTGATTTCCGTTTTTGTGTTCTAAATTGCCGAGGACAGGGTTAGACACGTATACTCTTCGGTATTGTCGTCGCAACAGAAATGTTTAAACCACTTAAAGCCCTGTGATTTACCAAGAGCGTGCTCACCGTTAAGCTTCGACGAGCTCGCGATGCGATTCTGCAGCAATTTTCTTCTAACGTTAACAGAAAAACAATGCTGTCCGCAAATCATAATTTCCAGCCTAAAAATTCGACATGTTCCACGCTATTAAAAATCCATGTATGCCATTACTTATGGAATATGACATCGTTCAAATGTCTGCCGCGGCTTCGCACGGTGGCACGGATCCGAGAAGTCCAATTTTCAATGACTCTGCCTCATAGATTCGGCTGAATTTGAGCGATAGCGAACGCTATGTTGACTTTGATGGCATGGGTCCATTGCGGCTTATTGGCATAGACCTGCGACTTCAGAAAACCCCACAAGAAAAAATCTAGCGAGGTGAACTCGCACGATCTTGGTGGCCAATTCACGTTACTTCCGCGAGAGACAACCATACCTTGAAATGGTTCATGCAGATTGTCCATCTTGTTGTTCGCTGTGTGGCTCGTAGCGCCGTCTTGCTGGAACCACATGTCGTCCACGTCTACATATATATATCGTTCTATTCGGGCCGAAAGAAATTGGTTATTATCGATCTGTAGCACTCGCCGTTGACGATGACAGCCTCATCAACGTCGTTTTGAAAAAAGTACGGACCAATGACGCCACCGGTCCAAAATCCGGAAATCCCGAAATCCTTGTAACTTTTTGTGGATGCATTGACACCTGGTGAACCTCTTGTGGGTTGGCGTTGTCTCATATACGGCAATTTTGCTTGTTAACTCTTTGGCCTATAACCACGAGTCTGACTCGTGGTAAAGAATTTGTGTCATAAACGAAAACCACGAGTCTGAGTCGTGGTGAAAAATTTTTTTATCCATTTTGAAATAATAAATTATTTTCGTTAACTGATCAATTGATTACACTGTCCAACACCAAAAAAATTTTGCAATACCTGTTGAGTGATTCTTATACACTTTGTCATCCTAAAACCAAATCCGCAAGTAGAATTGCTCCATCACCC
>CM052099.1:3163066-3175064 GCA_028453745.1 Agapostemon virescens
TCCTGGATCAGTTGGATCTTGTACGGGTGCAGGCCAAGTTCAGACGCAAAATTCGCCAAATTGAAGTCTGCGAAAGGCCAACTTCTTATACACGGTGAGGAATTGACTGCCTCGGGTTCTCCTGCACACTTTCACAAACAGCGTTGATATTCTCAACCGATCAGGCATTCCTTTGACGTACTGGTGTTGGCTGATCGTTTACCAAATCGATCGTCTCGAATTTGGTCACCAAACGTTGGAGAGTCGACTTTGAAGAGCCTCTGCGTCTGCCGTAAAATGGGCGCAACGCGCATAACGTTTGCACTAACGAACACTCATTTTGATAACAAAGTTTTATCATTTGTACGTACTGCTCAATCGTGTAACTTGGTATGGTGATTTGGCATTACTGACTAAATTACAAACAACAGATTTGACAGACGCCACGATAGCAACATGACCGCCATAGACTGTCAAGATCTACTTTATTGGGAAACCCTATATTTCCCAACTAAATGCCTCAATCGTTTCCTTAATCGGTTTTCCTGTGTGCAATGATGCATTATCATGATGCAAAATCACTTTGTGTTGCCTTTTTTGATATTCCAGATGTTTTTCATGCAAAGCTTGATTCAAATCGATGATTTGTTGTTGGTAGTGTTCAGTATTAGCGATTTCGTCAGGTTTTAATCCTTAGCACTCCAAACAATTTTGCTTCCAAAATGGAGACATTTGTTTTATCCAGAATAGTTCCATTGTACATAGTTCATTTCCTTTTATGCACTTAAAGTTTATTATTATTACTCATACGTGCAACGCTTCAATTTTTACCGATTTCTTTAATGCAATTATAGTGACATAAAAGATATTTCAGATTACAGTATCGAAATTTTTAATGTCGCCTGACAGGAGCCATTGGAATGGTAAGGTTCAACAGTTCATAATATATCGTACCATTCTAATCCCACCGCACACAGAGCATTGTCTTCTTTTTGTTGAGTTTTCAACTGGTCCTTCGAGCATTATTCCATTAATTAGTCGGCGCACGTCGTTCAAACACATACAAGACCCGAAGGAATTCTTAATTCTGCCACAGACAATAAACAGACGTATAACCCAGAATGTATAACCAAGAATGAAGCATTATGAAAAATGTAATATAGAACACAGCAAATACAATGATAATAATACATAAATCTTTGGTTTCCCATTATTAGGTTGTTCGGAACGTAATTTCGTTTGTATTTTCAATACAATATTTAATCACTATAAGAAAATCGTCTTTCATTTTCATAAAAAAAGAAACGAAATTAGTTTCTGAACAACCTAATAAATGGCCTATATGAAAAGTCGAGCAAAAATAGCTTGGCATTGAACGTGTTAAGAGGGTATTCTAGTCTTCGCCGATCACTTCGGTTGATCGTTTTGTATTAACCCTTTGCACTCGAAGCAATTCCATTCCGAAATCAAAACCATATGTTTAACTATAATAGCTCCGTTGTACGTAGTTGATTTCCTTTCGTGAATATGAGATTAATTACCGTTACTCGCACTTAGAGCACTAAAATTTGCATCGATTTCTTAACTGTAGACCTAACGATGTAAAAGTTGTTTAAATTATAGTGTGACAATTTTTAGTGGAGCCATCGAGGCGCCATTCGAGTGCAAAGGGTTAAACGTGAAGATGAAAACAATCTTAGCACCTTTTACTGCAGATAAATTATTCGGGACATTATACTGTGCGTATCTCGCAAGAAGTCCCGTGAAAGGAATGCGGTGCTGATTGGCCTGAAAGGGCACAACTTGTGTCACACGCATTTTTGGACTCTAATGAACTGTGGCCTTCAACGACTACACACGCACACACATACTCCCATTGTTTACCGTGTGACGTTAAATATTAAATATCGGGCCTATAGAAGCATCGACGATGGGAACAGACATATCGAGCAACATTGCTGGTGACTTCTCCTCAGCTTTCGATAATATCAAAACATCGAACAGTGAAAAGTCTAACTCCAAGCAATTTTAGTTCCAAAATCGAGACACTTTTTAATCCAGAATAATTCCATTGCAGATGGTTCATTTCTTTTCCTGCATACAAAGTTTATTGCTATTACTCGTACGTGCAAGACTTTGACTTTCACCAATTTCTCAGATACAAACAATGATGTAAAAATTGTTTTAAATAATAGTATGAGAATTTGTAATGGTGCCTCAGAGGCGCCATTGGAGTGCTACGGGATAATTCGCCATTGCGATCGCGTTGTGTCGTTTTATTCAATCTTGTTTTAACACACTATCGGCGGGAAGGTTATTAACCCTTAGCACTCCAATGGTTCCTCTAAGGAGACACAAAACATCGCCATACTATAATTCAAAACTACTACATTACCATGTTTACATTTAAAAACTTGATAAAAATTCAAGTATTTTACATATGAACAATAGCAATAAATTTCATATGCACGAAAGGAAATGAACATAATCAACGTAACCATTCTAGGTAACAAAATGTATCGACTGTTGGAATTAAACTTGCTCGGAGTGCAAAGGGTTAATACCTTTTCCACAGACTGGCGTCGATCGGCGGGTCGGGTATTAATACCTTTTATGCAGAACGTACGTATGCAGAAGTGCTTAGTAAAGCACTTACCAATGCTTGTTTTTTTTCATTTAACCCCTTAACGCACAGTTTTTTTAAAACCGGCCAAAAAAATCAATTTTTTCTTATGTAAAAAAACACAATTTAGAACATTGTCTTGGCAAAAAAATTAACGAAATACAAAAATAATCAAAATTTTTATTTTAATTTTGGATTTCGATCCACATTGCTGTAAGCATATTTTATTCTTGAATAAATAAGTGTTATAGCTTACAATCCCACGTAAATGATAAATATCAGTAAAACGATTTGTTTTCTTTGCTTTCACATTGTTATTTTCAATTTTCGATTATATTCGAGTGTGAAAAATTATAGTAGCATAAAATACAACGCCGCTCGAATTATCTCGAGTGTGCACAGTTTGGCCTGTTTAGCGCGCTCGAATTAACTTGAGCGTACAAGTTAAGGGGTTAATGTATATTTTGTTTTGCACAACTCTTTATAAGCAACCTTCAGGTTGTTTTGGCAAGAAATGTTTGACTTTTTATATTTGTAAGTTTTGTCAGATTCCCCTTCATAGCGATGAGTGTTTTCAAAAATACCATACATTAAAAAAATATTAGAGTAAATAAAATGACTATATAAGAAACTGAATAATAAAATATTCGTAAACATTATTACGTTTTTCTCTTACTAGATGAACTCTTAAAACTTTCAAAAATTAACAATTATTGTTTGGTCCATGTTATACGTTAAATGAAGTAATAGAAAACTAAATTAAAAATTTAATTTTTTTTTAAATTTCATCTATATCTTTGGAATACTATGTGATACCTATTTTCCAAATTTCATTGAAATCCTACTATTAGTTGTGAAGATATTACATGTTTTCTAAAAAGTGCACTTTTTTCATACTTCACTCATTTTCGCCCGCTAGACGTGTGACTCAAGCTCATGGTGTTACCCGCCGATAGTGTATCAAAGTCATCCAGTTAAGGTTATCCAGTTCGATAAAAGTTGTGGACGAGGTTGGTAACCAATCGAGAAGCACGTTAAACCCAACTCGCCGCGGATCTATAAAGTGGATCGTTTAATGGCGTTTCGGCATACTCCCTCGCTGGCTCCGCTTTCGAATTCGATATTTACAAGGCGTAAACGAAGTTCGCGCGAACGTGTTACTGGTTCGACCCGGTTTGAAGTCGTAGCCAATTTTTCGGCGATTGAACGCCGCAGACCACTTGGCAAACCGCGAGATTGTTTACAAGAGAGTTCAAGAGGAAGAGAGAGAATGCGTTTGATCGAGGGCGGGACGGGGTACAGAGACAAACAGAGAGAGAGAGAGAGAGAGAGAGAGAGAGAGAGAGAGAGAGAGAACTCTGGTTGCAGGAAACGGTCGATAATCGTGTGCGGCCTTGCTGTGCGAAACGAAAGATGGTCATTCCGCGTAGATAATGACCATGCAAACAGACGCGAGCCTCTCGAGTGGAAGAATTGCTGCGACTTGGGAACAACACAGAACTCGATATTTATGTTAAGAGTCGCTTTTATTGGATTCCCCGGAGGAAGGGAGAGGTTGAATTGCTCTTCGGACAGGAACGCCGGGGCGACACAGTAACACGTATACACATACATCGAGTGTTATCTTATAATCCGATCTGTTTTTCCGCTGTTCGAGCGCTCTTCTAGCCTTCCATTTGCAAATGTTTCTCCTCTTTTAAGAAGAATCGACCTTCCCTCTGCATTTCTTTCGACCGAAACGAGGTACCCAAGTATCTCGATCGTATTAACACTAGAAATACCGAACAATAAATCCAACGATATACAGGGTGAGGCAGTGACTATTGCCACCTACAATAACTCCAGAAGTATGATAGTAGGAGAAAAGTTTTCGAAAAGAAAGATGCATGGGAGAACAGGGGATGTAATATGGCGTTAATCTTTTTGACCTAGGTGTAGTCGCTACAGAGATGTGAAAGTCACCTTTGGGGGTTTTTTTAAAAATGGAATACGATATTTTGGTATGCGTTTTCTGATAGCGGTTATTGAGACGAATCCAACGACGTGCAATATTAAGGTCTTTGAAGGTCAGCAAAGGTTATTTATAACTTTTGCCGATCTTCCAACACCTTAATGTTGCTCCTCGTTGATTTCGTCTGAATAGCCGCTATCAGAAAACATGTACCATAAAATATCGCATCCTATTTAAAAAAATAAAGGTGACCTACGCATCTCTGTAGCGACACTATTTAGGAAGAAAAGTTTGCGCCATATTATAGCCCCTTGTCTGCCATGCATGTTTTGTTTCGAAAACCTTTCTGCTACTCTCATACTTTCGGAGTTTTTGTAGGTGGCAATAGTTATTGCTTCATTCTGTATTCTTATGTAAATATATAAAGTCTAATTACGAGTGCATTTTCGACTTTTATGAATTAATGACAAGTGCTTTATGAAGCACAAAGTAATGAGTTCTTTTTTTTTTGTTTCATTTAACAGTATTTTTATGTTTTTGTACTTGAAACAATCTTGTGATTAGTGAAGATAATCTTTCTGTGAATATTTATAAAGTAATCTATTAAAGTAAGAACGCTTTGCCAAATAAGTGACCTCGAATGTTTCATGAAGTCAAAGTAATTGATTTAATGATATGAAAATTAAAGAATTATAACATATGATACCGAGCACTGTAACCTTCTTACTTCTGCCAAATAATAAACAAGTTTAGTACAGTGAATAAATTAATACAAAATTTTACAATTAACTGACAAATAATTCCGTCACCCATATATCGGTGCCATGGTAATCAAAGTGTTAAAGATGCATATGTAAAAACATAGGTAAAAGATCCATAAAAACAAAATTAAAAAATCAGTGCAAATTTTTGTAATCCTCAAATGTAAGAATTTTTAACCCTTTCCACTCCAAGCAATTTTTATTCCAAAATCGCGACACATTTTGACTTAGAATAGTTCCATTACAAATGGTTTCTTTCTTTTCGTACATATAAAATTAATTACAGCAATTCGTACGTGCAACAGTTCAATTTTCACCGATTTATTAAGTGCTAACATAATGATGTAAAACTGTTTTGAATAATAGTTTAACAACTTTTAGTGTCTTCTGAAAGGAGCCATTGGAGTGATAAGTGATAACGGTTAATAGAGTCGAAAAGTAAAATGTCCAGTAAAGAAATTTCTCAGTATACTTTTTTAGTAATACAGTAAATTTTCCTAAACTGATTTATTTTCAAAGCAGTCATTTAAATGAAGTATTTTTATAGAATTAACACTAAAGCTACCAAACCAGTCATTTTAACTGGTTCCTAGTATTTTCTTTCGCAATTATTGAAGTTATGAAAATGTTTTCATCACAAATTTTCGGATGTACTTCTTTAACACGTTAAATGCTACGTCAGTCCCTGAGGACTGACGGTATCAAATATACAAATTAATATGTTATAGATAATTCATTTAATATTAAGAAATATTCGCACTATCTCAATAGATTCGATTGAAACAGAGAAGCACAAATGGGCTAAGCGAGTCTTTTGCTTATACACAGTTGCATTATTTCCGTTTAAAGGTAGATAAAATGTGACGCGAAAACTAAGCAAAATGGCTCCGCATTCAACGTGTTAATGACGTATACCTTACAAAAAGAATTGTATGAGTCTCGTTATTATTACAAAGCAATGTATATCGCTGGATTTATTGTTCGGTAGTTCTAGTGTTAACACTTTGACTGGCATGTGGGTGACAGAATTATTTGTCCCTGTTTAAAAATAAATTTGTACGCTATTATATTCGTTGCACTCAATTTAGTTTATATCTGAAGACTACAAGAAGGTTGAAGGATAACTATGTGTCAGACATTTTAAGTTTTTAATTGTTGCTGCATTAAATAAATTACTTTGATTTTTTGGATTTTTTGAGATTGTTCGTTAGGCAGTTAAAGCGTTAAACGAGTAAATTATAAATACTGTCATGTCATATTTCGTTGGTGAAGTACAGGCGTAGGTAAGTCAATCTTGTTCGTAACTCCTTTACTCAAACAGTGCAAAACAAATGTCCGTCGAACGGGGTAAATCTACCCGGAATCAATATTGTATCATCTCTGATCAGGTCCGATGTCATTACAACGGAAATGAATTGTTTAGGACGTAGGTAATTTGATTATTCAACGGACCAAGCTAAAATCCAGTGGTGGCTGTGAGATGCCGTCCCTCTGGGAATTCTATATGCTGTGGGATTAAGCTACCGGTCCACGGAAGCTAACATTTAATGCATAACGCCATTTATACCAACGCGATTACAACGGTTGTCAGTCGATGTCTCCCGATAGCTTCGCAGTTGCAGCAATCTGCTGCAAATCGATTCTGATTTACGAATACTCACCGGTCGTATTCATTAAAAGACTACGAAGGTTTCGGATAAAATACCGAAAATCAAATTTATTAGTTTCTCCGCGGACGTTGCTGCGAATTTATAGAATGGCCCGCATTAATATTCGGACACCATGATACTCGGAAAATTTTTGCTGTGTATTTCCACTGTTAACCCTTTAAGCGCTATGAACCCATATATGCGTTCTCGCATAACCATTCGATTTTGGCTATGAACTCTTATATGCGTTTTCGCATAACCATTCGATTTTGGCTATGAACTCATATATGCGTTTTCGCATAACCATTCGATTTTGGCTATGAACTCATATATGCATTTTCGCATAACCATTCGATTGTGGCCATGAACGCATATGTGGTTTCTCACAAAACCATTCAATCTGGGAAAAAGAAATCTATGAACAGATATATGTGACTGGTGCTTGTAAGCCTATATAGATATAAAAAGACAATAAGCGTTTAAATATGCTTTTGTACAATCGTTTATCAGTATTGTTCATTAAATTTGTGTATGTACTCATTGTACATTAGTTAACATATCGCTACCAAGGACTTTTGAAGTTAAGTGCTGATACTTTCTGGAAATTTGTTCTTTGCGTTTTAAAACTTCATTTTTAATTACCCCTAAAATGTCTAAGAAAGAGCTTGAATACTTTAGTAAAAGTGGTAGTGACATGGGCTATGAACATGAAATTGAAACAGTTGAAATTAAAACATTTAAATGAAAACGGATGTGGAATTCATCTTCAGATTCTGAGGAGCTCTATAAGAAGACCATGATATTAAAAATAAGCAGTGACACAATCGGTAAATATCAACACAACAGGTTGGATATTAGAACAAACATAATCAAAGCTTCTTTCGTAGCTTCGGAAACCGAAGAGTCAGTTCCATTGTATAAGCAAATGAAAAGACGTCTTCGAATATTTAGCTCATCTTCCGAAGAGGATGAAGGTCTACAGGAAAATGTTAACTCGACATCTAATGATACGGCAGAAAAATTTTCATGATATAAAAAAAATTTTGTACCAAAATTATATAATTTTGATGAATCAAATTCGGGGATGAGGGTACACCTATCGGAAATATCCACTCTTTTGGGTGCGTTTAAGGTATTTTTCTCGGAAGAATTAATTACTGGTATCTGCGAAAAAACATATAATTTTCATAAAAATCTAGCGCCATCTAAAATACATGCAGTTCATTCACGCGTAAATACCTGGATAGATACTTCACCTTCGGAAATATATTTATTTATCGCTATTACTATCCAAAGTCCAGAATGAAAAAAACATCTATAAGAGAATATTGGGCTACTGATAAAGTTATAAAAACTGACATTTTTTCAAAACTAATGAGCAGTGTTAGATATGAATCATTGCTAAAAATGTTGCATTTTAATGATAACAATAATATGAGCTCGCACGATCCGTTGATAAAAATAAGACCGGTGATTACTGAACTTAGAAACTCATTTTCTAAATCATTTTATCCATATGAATATTTATGCATAGACGAAAGTCTTTTACTTTATAAAGGAAGATTATTTTTTAAACAATATATTCCGTCAAAAAGGAGTAGATTTGGTATTAAGTCATTCGTTATTTGCGATTGCAAAACTGTAACCGAAATAAATGGTTATGAAGGCTTTTGAGATCACCACATAATTTATTTCAGTTATAATCAATATACCTTGCATTGAAAATTCAGTCTGCTCAACTTGCGCTCTTTCGTAAAAGGTACGCATCCCACGGTAGGCTTTTTCGTACGGAATGGACAATCCGTGGCGCACGCTTAACGTCGAGCAACTCAGCGCTCAAAGGGTTCATGGACTTAAAGAATTTGTCGTTTTGTAATAATGTTAGATTCCCGCTATTCAATAAATATTTTATTTGAACTTAGTATACCGTAATCTTACAATAGACACTTAGGATAATTTTTTACTGCTATACGATTCTGATGCTCTCTCTACCTTGTAATCGTAAAAAATCTTCTTTGAGGGAAAAGTGTTCTTCTTTTGAAAGCTCGGAAGTTTGGTATTGAAAGTGGTGGGAATGAGGATTAGGACCAATCAGAATTGTTGGAAATTACTAAGGTTTGAAGGGTCAGGCGTATGATTCAAGGATGGTGAGTAAGGATTTCAAGGGTCGAATGCGTAACTGTAAATAGGAGATAGTGTGGCTGGAGACAGAATTTAGATTTCGCTTATCTTAACTTAAACACGAAGAGTTAAAAATATTTGCTTAATCTATGAGGCATCCAACAATAATAAAAAAACACTTATTTTAAATGCTAGAAACATAGGTTTTATTTATTTAATTTTTACACTTTTCACGTTAATCATTGTTAAACAAAATAATGCTCAATTTTGTCATTGCAAAAATATTCGCGAATTATAATGTTGTATTTAAAAATGTACATTCACTTTAACAAAAGGATATCGATTTTAGTTTTTGTTCAAATTGATTACTGCACGAATACTTTTTACACTTACTGTAGATTCTTTTCCGCGTGCTACGCAAAAAGTCAGTCCACGTGCGACACGTGTCTTATATAAAAATGGAAGCCGTACTTTACGGAAGTGAAACGCGTGGACATTCGCGATCGGTAGTCTTCTTCTGGTCACAGTTTTCTCCTAGCTCCGGGGACTCATTAAACCCACACTATCTCGCCGAATAATTATCGTGAACTCATTGAACCTGACTTTCCTTTCAGCCGACGAAGATCGTCTTAAGACTGTTAGGTTCAAGCTAAAAGGTTACTTCCTTTCTGTAATCTGTCGAGTCTCGGACTAACGTACAAAGCGATAATGCCGTCGTCGATCAGTTAGAAATATCAAAGCTTCATTTCTGAGTCTATTTAATAGAGTTTCACTGTCTACCGTATTCCTTTCTGTTGCCAGAATGTCTACTCCCGTCAAATCAGATGAAATTCTATTGAATTTATAGCTATTACAACTTGTGAAATATCGATTTATTATACGTCCATGACAGGTTGCAATGAGACGATTTTCTGGTAACTTAATTAGAACTGTCAAACATATGTTGCTCGATTTACTAACATTATCTGAAACTACCAGAAGTATCGAAATTTTAAATTATTCATCTTAGGATTATTCTACAAAAGTCGCTTTGAACGAAATTATTAAGCGAACTAGTTCATACGCGCTTATAATGTAATAAAAGTCATCGAAAGTTTTCAATGCTGGCATTCCGTAATTTTGATGTAGATACCATACTATGAATGCTGGATGTTTTTAACATTAAATTGAATTTCTCTGCCTGCCATGCTCATTTTCGTTACAGCACATTTCCATTGCCGGAAATTAATTTTAGCTGGTAATGAGAAATCTTTTTGTCTTTTAATGAGCGATGTCCTGCGTTTACGAGATTATTAAATCGAGTTTCGTTTGTCTATGGTGTACATCAACGTTACCTCAAATTGTTCCTTTCGGGTGAAGCGATTCGTTCAAAATAATTTGCTTGGAATTTTAGCGATAGCTCGCGTTCACGCAATTTTTACAGTATTTACTTAACACATTGTTGACCGGCAAATTTTCTCCGAATTTATCTCGTGACACCGGCTATTATCTCGTTATTGAATGTGGAAGTGAAACAAGATATAAATTTCAATAAATTGCTTTTCATATTTATTTTTGGTATGATAAACGGCGTAACAATTATCTACGTGTAATGGTACGCAACAGTTTTTACAAATATATTTTATTTCGCTGCGTTTTTCTTGTGGAGAGCATACTCTACACCTTGTCGTTGGATTTGTTTTTTGTGCCAGTGACTATTTTTTCTAAAACGTGATCCCTAAGCTGTCCGGAAACCTGAAGGGTGGATCATTGTAAGAAGCCGTTTTAGAAATATGGGAGGAAGCGTCACGTACTATGCTGCATTCATTGAAATCTACAGTTATCCATTCCCAAGCTACTTTCAGTACAAAATTTTTTGTATTTTACAAGCGAACATATTCAAATGCGAAAATCCGATTTTGATAAAACTTATGGGATCTTATAGCTTTATTTTTTAAACAAGAGACTTTTGTTAAAATTTTCTTGCGCGACTACATTTCCCATTGTAAAACACACAATTTAAAAAAAAATTCAAATTTTTTCGAACTCTGGTTTCCGAGATATCTCAAAAATACCCCAACATTGAGGGTTGTTTTCACCCCTTCAAAGTGGATGGTTGCCCATAAAGAAAAAACGTGTGTCAAATATTGTTCAAAGAACTACAAGCTCCCATAAGTTTCATCAAAATCGGATTTTCGCATCTGAATATGTTCCCGTGATAGTTTATTTTATGACTGGTAGTTACAGTAAATTTTGAATGCATTGAACAAAGTGCAGTTTATAAGAAAGAATGCAATAACAATTACACTCTATGCTCTCCGAGAACGCACTGACCCAACATCGCTGATGCGATAAAGAAGCGCGTCGATGACGAGTTTACTGGTGGCTGGTCAGCAACGTTTGGGCATGAAGACACGAATTAGCTCGTGACCGATCAACAACGTATTAACCCTTTGCACTCCATTGTCCCTTCTGAGGGGATATCATAAGTCTAGCATAGCACTCGGATGTCCCCTCTGAGGGGACATAAAAGTGTATTTATGATTACTGAGAATGAACTTTTCGCACCGCAACGTGTTAAGAATTATTGAGGAATGTATCTTTTCCTGATGTGTTTTATGCAAATGGCATAAGAAAACAAATCGAAGTACGGTACAATTACCAAGATATATGAACAAACATTAGTCGTTTTTAGGAGACTGAGGAGCGTATTCATGACGGTCCGGGCACTTCTCTAATCCACTTTAAAAAACCGATAAGGATGATTTTCAGAAAAAAGTTTAATATGCCACTTAGGCATCACTAATATGACATTTAGATCTACAAATAAATAAATCTAAAACCAGGGTAAATGATTTTAACAAAGCTAAACTCATTTCGGGTTGAAACGTCGAGCGTTAAATAAATACTTATCCATTTTTTATTACAACAATAG
>CM052099.1:3180064-3193411 GCA_028453745.1 Agapostemon virescens
ATTCCAAAATTATTCTACATTATATAACAATTTCTAGCTGCACATTTTGTCGTCAAAATGGTGTTGAGTTGTTGGTAGGCAACGTCCAAAAAGGCGCGAAGTGCAAAGGGTTAAGAATATATCTGCATTTCTGAGTCTCTCAAATCAAGTTTTTCACCAACTATCGCATTCAATTTTGTTGCCAAAATGTCTCGATTGCACGAAGTGGTTCAATCGTGTTAAACGATTCATTTAGAGCATCCTGATGCAATTATTAACGATAGCTTGCGTTAACAGATAGAGAAGGGAGGAGGGGGAATTGGCGGAGATAATTCCGAGAGTAGACTGGCAAAGTTGTGCGGATCTCTAACGAAATTCATTCGGTTGTCTCATTGTTGTCACGTTCCCGTTGGATCAGGAAGTTCGTTGGCTTACGGGACACTGGGAGCATCGACGAAAGAGATTCCATTGAAAAGTTAGCGGCAAGTTCGGTACACTGTAGTCGATACTTTCAGTCGGCGCACGCGTTTCGCGCGTCGAATTGCGAAACCTGACTCCATTCGATCGTGTCGGGCGATTCGTCGTACGACCGTTTCGATTACTGCTTCGACGAACTTTTAGAGTGTTCCGAAACACGATCACGGCCGGTGTCTCCGAAGTGTTAAATCAAGAGACGCCTACCTTCGCCGATAAACGCTGTCGTAAAAGAACAACGCGAGAAATCTCGCTGTTCTCGCCGATCCAGGATAGAAATTAAAAGAAACATTGAATACGTAGAATATTATACTATTAGAGTCTTAGGTACATGCAAAAATATACGCGCGAAATATTCTTCGGTAGGCAACACGTTAGACTAGAATAGTTGTGAAGGCATCTTTGGTGTCGTCGTCCCTCTTTGGTTCCTCCAACATTTAACCCTTTGCGGACGCGTATCGGATATATCCGCCAAAGCCGTTTTACCGTTGCGGACGACTGTCGGATATATCCGCCCAATTCTCGCGCTGCGGCTGGCGTATGTCTGTCGTCGTAAACGATAAGATACGCATGGGTATACTAGCATAAGAAGTCAAATTACCTCTCAATGAAATTAGACACCTTTAGCGATGATTTTTTGGGGGATTGGAAGTTTCAGTAATAAATTCCTATCTATTTTATCAGGAACATCACAAGGAATACAATTTAAAAAAGTTAACTCATTTACAATTTGTACGTCACTTGATAGATCAATTGGTTAGAGATTTTCGAGATGTTGATTCCAAGCCTCCTTCGACTTCTGGAACAGCAGACAGACTAAACCGGCCTTTTACATATTATTCGGCGAGATGAGACGGGAAGGAGTAAGCATTGTGTAGTATGCTCTAATTAGAAAACACGACTAAATTTGTTTGTTTATGATTTAGTTGGATTTTATGAAAGAGTTATTTGAATAAAGCTCTAGGTTTTATAATGCAAACGTGCGACGTGAATATTTTCTTTACTGCGCGATCCGATACCTGACGTCCACAGCGACGTTCGCTCGTCGGGCGGCTCCGTCCGCAAAGGGTTAAACTTCTTTTTGAATCAATTCGTCTTCTCCGAGTCCCACCGATTACGGTAAAACTATTGGGTTGGCAACTAAGCGATTGCGGATTTTAAATAAGAAGGAAAATTCAAAATTTTTACTTGAAAATATAATTTTATAAAATTAGGTATTGTCCGTTTTTGTCGATGATCTTTTGCCATCTTTCAGGCACCATAATTCCATGTTTATAAAACTTCGGATTTTTACCAGCAGAAACCTAAATAAAATGAGATTTTACATCATCAGCGTCGTTAAAAATTTTACCATTTAACCCGTTGACTGCTACGCAAATTTAGCGTGTCTTGCCCTGGGTGCCACGGTTTTATTTTAATATAATTAATTTAATATATAGATTTAATAATAATTTTAATAATAAAAATTGGTAATCAATATGTTCTCTACACTATATACATTTTTCATTCATCCTTTCTAATAGTTCCTAACTCAAATAGCCATTTATAGCCAATCTAAACTTGCAGCACCCACTACGAGATATCTCGTAGCTGGCAGTTTTGGTACAGACGCTTACTACGAGATATCTCGTAGCTGGCAGTCAATGGGTTAAGGAGTTCCGCATGGAACGAAATAAATGGAAATTTGGAGGCGCAAGGTCAGGGCTATATGGTGGACGCGACAACGCATTCCAACCTAGCTCCAATAATTTTTGACGAATGACCAAAGATGTGTAGGGCTTTGCATTATCATGTGTTGCGTCAAATGAATCTCCTTAAGCTGACGAGGGATCCATAAATCGAGTTTCTTAACATATCCAAGCTATTTTAATTTTTTTAATGCATGCATGCGATACATCGAACTTCTCTGCAATCTCACGTGTTGTGCTATGACGATCCGAATTGATAATGGCCTTAATACGGCTCTCGTCAACTTTATCTGAACGGCCAGATCGTTGCGCATTTTGTGAGTGATAAATCACCAGAACAAAATTTGACAAACCAATTTTGACACTGTCTTTCTTCCAAGGTTTCATTCCCATATACAACACATAATTTCTTGTACGATGCGTTCCTGCCATTTTAGAAATACCACAATAAAATATGTTTGAAATGCCCATTTTGTTCTTCCATTTTTAAATTGGGATAAAGGCGAAACTAAATAATAAACGATACAATTTTCTGACTAGAGTAATTAACGATGGAAGTCCAAACAACAAGAAAACAATATACATGCTTTGAACATACATACATGCGTTGACAAAACAAAATAATGTACTGAAACCATCCATCGACAAAATCCGCAATCATTTAGTTGCCGACCCAATAGATTATCGGTTTATTCGAGCCGTTTGCACAAAGGCACGCGTTTACATTGAAACAATGAATTTTTGTATGAAAATTTATCTACGCAGAATTCTTGTTATTTTTCTAAAGTAATTTCGGCAGTATTAACCCTTTGAGGATGAGTGTCGTCTTATTGGTGACATCGGAGTGTATATATTCTATCTTTAACACTAGGAACTACCAAACAATAAATCCAACTATACACATTGCTTTGTAATAATAACGAGACTGCATCTATTAACATTTCATACAGTACTTATTATAAGGTATACGTACATTAAATAAGTACATCCAAAAATTCCTAATGAAAACATTTTTATAACTTCAAGAATTACGAAAGAAAAAACTAGGCACCAGTCAAAATGACTGATTTGGTAGTTCTAGTGTTAAACATATATTTGCAATTTAGTGTTTTAAAAAGTTTTTTTCATAAAAATATGTAGAATTCAATGTACCCATACTTTTATTTAACAATTAGAAATGTTTAAACTCACTAATTGATTGTGTTAACGTTGGTTCTAGTGTTAACGTTGCAAACGAGTAATTGCATTATTGCAGTGAGAAGAGATTAATATGTACTCTTATTTTTTCCCAGAACTGAAAATTTCAATGTAAGACTTACCTTTCTGCAAAGAATATTTGTAATATCTCCAAAAATCCTCGTTCGCAAAGGGTTAAAATGCCAATACTTATATTTAAGAACATTACACACAATATTATCCGTGACATGGATAAGAAACGTGTTTTACAATGTGGCTCTAATAGTTTGATCACTCACTGTGTTTATATTAAAATATTAATCGTTTAAAGGTGGACAATCTTGGCAAGTTTATATCCGTTAATTGTTTAGGTGGTTCTGGATTATTTTTCTAGAAATATTGTTGATGCATTTCTTCGAGGTGATGACTGAATCATTCCTCCAAAAAAAAATATCTTATGCGGTTAAATCAAACCAGACGAGTTACGATAAAAATCTACTACATACAAACGTATGTTCTTCTTTCACTTTATCATAAAATTCTATTTTTCTTTTCTCAATATTTACTTGCTGGAACAAACGCAAACACGCGAGGAATCGATAAACAAAAATGAAATCTTTCAACTTCTTAAGACTTTACCGACCGGAAGCCTATTATTAGGACTTTCAATAGTTGTACTGTAACAAAATGAATTCTAACAAACTGCTTTTACATTGTAATTTGTAACCAAATTATTAGATAACGTTACTGAGGATGCCATGCTAATTTACAATAAAAATTGCTGTCAGCGTTGAGACAAACATTGAAAAGTTTTCAATCATGGAAAATGAACCTTGAAAAATTCTGAAATACTTGCCGGTCGGTAAAATGTTAATATCTGCACATCTTAGACTCATTGACCAACTTAGTAGCAACATACAGTAACGCACGAAAGTATTCGGATACTCTTGAAACCTAAATAACTTTTTTAAGATTGGATCAAACGTCTTGACTTTTCTTGAGCAATTAGTTGCATTGATTTAATAAATGATATACAAAATAAATTTTGTAAATATTGGAACTGATGTGAATTACACGACCAATAAAAAAAGGAACTTTTTAAATACTTTTTATTTGAGCCACGCACAAAAAATTTCAAAGACGCATCTGGTAGATTTATGATAGTTATACGCATGCAGAAAAATTCATTAAAGTCGACCGACGTACACACGAGCTACGTGCCATCGAAAATGGTGAAAATTGCAATTTTTCACGATTCTTGATCAGTTTCTGCTTAAACTACAGACATTCTTACATCTTTCTACGCGTGCCATTTTTTCCCGCGTCCATCGATTTCGGTGAGATTTTCAGCATGTGTATAACTAACACAGTTCTGAAAAACGCATATTTTAAATTTTCATTACGAATTGAAATAAAAATGTTTTAAAAAATGTCTTTTCTACTTTCCCACGTAATTTCTACCAATTAGAATTATTTCAAAATTATTTTTGCATACCATTTAGTAAATCAATGCTGCTAGTTGCTCCAGAAAAGCCAAGTCGTTTGGTTTAATTTTGAAAAAGTTATTTAGGTTTGAAGAGTGTCCGAATACTTTCGTGCGTTACTGTAGCCAGCTGGTCCACCTCTAAGAATCGAACGTCGGTTTAACCCCTTGGCTACTGTGGGCTCCTATAGGCGCTCAGAAATTTTTCATTTCTGACACTGAGGGCGCCTATAGGCGCTCGACATAGTTTGTCTTGTGAAAATATCTTGTGAAATACTTTACGTTAATATTAAATTCCTAATATTTATACTCACTCGGTCCAAAGAAATAAATAATTCGTTTTAACGTAGTGAAATTCAGTTTTTTGACATATCGAAATATGTTTTCACAAAAATGTATCCCCACCCAAAATTTCGCCGATCCCGGCGCACATCGTAACTCAATTTCTGCCGTATGATACGTCCGATGCATATCAAAGTTTGCAGTAGTCAAGGGGTTAACAAACATCGCGTAACGATGTCCTAAACAACAACGATCATAGCAGTGGTCACAGAGAATGGCGGATGACATCCAAGTAGTTTCTCTTCGTCTCAACGAGCTCAGACACGTCGAAAAATCGAACGGTATCGGAGTCCTCTAAACGTCAGTCGTAGAGAATGTCCAAGTAATTCCTGAGCAGCTGGGGGATCTCCAAGGTCTTGATACCATGCGGCAGGGCCCAGTTCTGGAATAGCCTCTCTCTGATGATGCAGCGACACAGGTGTTTCAATTCTGGTGGGCTGAAGCCACTCCTTTCCGGCGGGATCAGCTTCTGTTCCATCAGCGCGGGATACTGTTCGTACAAGGAGATGCTGAGAACCCCGCTCTGTTCTGCGATATGGCTGGGCGTCTTAACGAAGGCGGTGGTGACGGTTCGTAGCACCAGTCGCAGACAAGCGATCAGATGTTCCGGATAAACGACCTCATCTTTGCCGGGTTGAGGGTCGTACTCGTTCAGCCTGGTAAGAAGCATTTCCAACGGTGAGGGCGCTATTTTATCGGACTCGACGGTGGCGCCATAACGTAACATCACCAGCAGGATGTCCGGTGAGCCGTGTTGAATGGCCACCCTCAAAGGCCACGCTTGCCCATAAGATTCCATGGGGACGTCGATCAACCGTCGCTTGATGGACGACATCTCGCACCGATACTCGAGACGAGCCACGGTGGCATGATGCAGGAAGTAGAGCAAAGCACGTATGTTCTCCTCGCGGTCCTCGAAGTCGCTCTTCCATCCTGACAGGAAGTGAGTCACCCTTGTGCCGAATATCGCGCCTACCATGATCCGCTCGAATGTCTTCTCGCAGTAAAATATGTCGTTCAGAAGGCGAGCGACGATCTCGTTATTTTCCAACTTCCAGTCGTAGCACAGCTTCGCCGCGACGTAGAGGACGTTGTGGAACTTGCCTAGCATGCACACGTAGCCGTTCTCCATCATGGCGATGTTGTGATAGCGCAGCGCCGACATCACTATGCGCTCGCAGACGTCTTGTTTGTCCAGGTTCTCTGCTGCAGACAGAGAACGGTTCGTTTAGATGCGATGGACTGTTGGGTTCGATATAATTGGATCGAATGCAGGGGATGAAGGAAAATTTGATATACTCGTTTCTGTTCTTGAAAAGGAATCCTAACTATGACTAAATGTTTTGAGGAGGAAAGGGTGATGCGTAAAATGACAAAGTCTACGTGCAGGTTTCCTCAACTCAAATTTATTTGACTAGTCTCGACTGTCTAATAGACACGGTAGAAGTCATCCTAAAAACTCCCTTAGAAAAAGACGAAAATGAAGGATAGATGCGAAACGGAATAGTGGGAGAAATGGAAAGTCAGAAGTGGAAAACTGAGGAGAAATTTCGTAGCAGGCGTGTGTCATAAAAATAGAAAGTAGCGGAAAGATGAAATAAGGAAAGGATCAGGCCTGCGTTAAACCTGGTCGCCAAATGCGGACCTAGGACTGACCGGGCCCGTGGAAAACGTTGAATAATAGGGCCAGGATGTAACGGAAAAAATGAGAAATATTTGTGACTGAAGGACAGCTGCGTGACCGCTGCGACTCTAACATCTTGCGATGCGAATCGCGTACCGCTACAGTTTCATAGGTAATCATTTACGATAGGGGCAACCTCTCTGGTTTCGATGACCGTGAAATATTTTGCTAAGGTTACGTCCGCACGACCTTAGTTTTTTTAGATATTAGCAAAACGACTATTAAGATGATTATACAGCAAACTTCGCCTATTCTCAATGACCGAATTGGTTTCTCATGGCGACAGAGAGACTCCTAACTAGACTTAATAAAATTAAGGATTTAGATCGAATTTTCATTTTCATCGGATGAGAAAGTTTAAAAACATAATTTTTATTTCACGTATCATTCTAATCAATTGCAGCTTTTACAAATAAACTTTTTCGCATATTCTATCATCTGAAAGAAAATTGAAATTCCTTGATGCAATTTTAATAAAGTTATCCGTTCTAGAACGTATCCGAATATTTTCGTGACCGACTGTATATCGGGAAAAGTTATTTAAAAACACACCTCGAGTAACATATCCGATGTTTATCAAATTTGAGTTTTGGTTAGATCTGAGTCAGGCATGTCAGGAAGATATCCGTAAGGTGGATTCCCTCTGCGAATTAAAAAAAAAAAAGAAGAAGGTATGTCAGGAAGTTAATGCAGACAGAGAGGTATAGATCCCCTCTTCAACTGTAAAAAACGATTTAGATCATTGGAAAAAGACAGTGTATTCAGATTTTTGCGAATATTTCGGAAATTCAGGCCGAGCGATGCTGACGCGTATTGCAAAATGTTCAGAATGATGATCGTCTACAATTTATTTTGAGACCATTGAAATCGGAGAAGTAGCTCCTATTGTAAATATTTGCCTCATGTTATTTGAAAAGAGTTAATTGCAGTATTACATATCTCGATTACTGTACTTTTTTGGTCTTGGATATTTGATTTAACTTCGGAGACACAATACGATATAAAAACATTGGATTACAGTACTATACCAGTGACGTTTAAGTACAAGCATGACTCGAAGAGGGTCCATATTATTCGTGATGAAACTTCGTCATTATATTCCAAACAGACTATTCTTTTAAGGGATGTAACGACTTTGAAACTATTAATTAAATTTGTGGTGGACTTGAATTTCAAAGTGAACGTCAATTTTGTGGAAAGTTTTCAACGCGTGTTCGTTGATGACAGAGCGTAAAATGATCCCTTTGCACTCAAACGGTAACTCTTAGGCACTTCTAAAACTAGTTGCAGCACTGTTTAAAACAATCTTTACAAACTATTACGAGTAATAGTAAACAAATTTCGTATGCGTAAGATGAAATATATCGCGCAGAATGAAAATATTCTAGGTTAGAAAAAATACCTTGAGGTTGGAGTTAAAACAGCTTCGTGTGCAAAGGGTTATCTGTGATAGTCATGGTAAGACGTGTTTTGACACCCTCTATGATCGTAAGAATCGCGCTTTAATAATATCGACGCTTTTACTGTACATGATTTTTCCATTAAAACGATCGCTATTTTCATTGTATAATATTATAAACATAGAAATGTAAGAAATCTCTTTGAAATTGCAATGTAGAAACAAGAAAAGTGAAATATGGTGCAAAATCGTATTAAATTAATTTAACGCGGCTATCGTGTTTCCAACGTATCCGATTACCATGCTTCTTAAATATGTACTTACAAGTTAAACATTATAAGCCCGCTAGAACGAAATCGATTTCAATTATCCCGCATAAAGACTTCGCTGGACTAACAATGAAATAACGTCATATTGAACGTCACAATGATTCATAACTCCCGTGATGCTTAAAAACCTTGTCATTTATTACGGCACGAAAACTTACAGTCTCCAACATTTTACAGCAGAATTTCAAGCATCGGTATCTCGCCTTTTATAAAACAAAAAAAAGACACGCGTACTTTCTACGGAATGTATAAATTTCGTAACTCTCAACAGACCGCTAATTACATCGATCTTTCGACGATATATTAATGATTTCACCGTCAACGTAGTTGCACGCGTTTGCGAATAGTTCGCGAGTCCTCGAAAACGATCGGTGACAAAATCACGTTGTACTCGACCGATTTTAGTTATCGGGTCGAAAAATGTATGCGAGGATGAAAGAAGCCTTAGGGTGGGAGAAGAAAACGAAACGACCTTGAGCAATGCATCGAATGCTATGCAACCGCAGCACTCGTTTCTCCGCGCACTCGCGCGACACCGGGTGAACGATCGGAACTTTTTCTTTCCCGATACTTTCGATCGCGTTTTCCAGAGGCAGCGTTTCGCATAATTTTTCGAAGAAAGCCGAATCGCAGCGCATAACCACCACCACGACATCAACGACAACTACAACGACGACAATGCCGACGACGAAGACGACAACGACGACGACGACGACGATGCAGCAAAAGTTTCTCCCGCGTCTAACATTACACCGCGGTATCACTTTCCTTCCGCTATCCTCGATCGAATCACTTTCATGGCCGCACAATAGAATTTGCAGCGGCCTGCCGGACACGAACCTGGCAACCACTGGCTCGGAAAATCTACACAGCTGCGTCGAATCGGTCCGAGAGTTTGATTCGAGTCGGTCGCTCACTGGAACCCCGTTAGATGTACGGTAAATCGCGCGGATTCGTTCCAAGTCTAGCGATTTCGCCATCACGCCCTGATCGATCTTCGATCCCATTGCAATCTACAATGTATACCGGTACCGGTGCTACAACCACAGGGGAGGAGGAGGCTGATTCTACGCGGGAAAATACGTTGACGAATTGTTTTCATTTGATCACTTGTTTTCAAGAGAAATCTTTTCGAAACTTGCAAGTACACGATGGACGTTTCTCGACGGTTGAACTACAGTAAGATATATTAGGTTTACCGGAAAGTTCTGTCCGTTTCTATCATAAGTCTCCACACGTAAGCACATGTTTATTTGGTGCATATGTGTCTCTCTATTTTTATCACTTAATGTATACATACTGACGTAGCAAATTAACTAAAATAAAATTTTTTTAATTAATTAACATGTTGAGCGCCACGCGAATTCGTAAGGAAATAGTATTGCGGTATAGCAATGTGAAGCGCACTACTAACAGATTGAAATTTATTCGATACAGATGTGTAAATATATTAGGACCATTATTTTTTATCACAGTAGAAAATATTTAAGTTTAGAATGAAATGTTTATAGACATTCATTCAACGCGTTATGCGCCAAGTCTATTTTGTTTATCGTTCGGCCCGCTGGATAAGATTTCATCGAAATCGGCCTTTGAACTATTATTCAATACTACAGTTCTAAATAGTTACATTTTATATAAAAATATTAAAATTACTGAATTCCGGAAAAAAGTAGTAGTACACCTTACAAGTTGAGCCGAGAAGAAGATAAATCAATCTGACAGTATCATAACAACTTCTAAAAAACAACGACATAAACTGCAAAAAAACCTGGAAAAGTCTCTGCAATGCGAAGATATTGTAAATCATATTATGAAAAAAAATGTGACACAATATGGCCAATAAAATGACTAAACGAGTTGTCACATTTGTGATACCTGCGAAAGTCAACAATTTTTATGTTTACCGTGATTCAATAAAATCCATTAAAATGTCTTAATGTAACCTCGTAATAAATAAAAATTAAGTAAATTTTACATAAATTTTCATCATTTAAATATCATATTTTACACTGTCAGCCATCGGTGGTTGACGCGGTCTAAACGGAAAGTTCAGTGTCAGCCACCGATGGCTGACATGGCACTCAACGTGTTAACTAATTAATTTTAATAAAGTAACTAAAATAAAAGCAAAGAACATCATACTGCATCATGATAATGCCAGGCCACATGTTGCTTTGGGGACATGTCAAAAAATTGCAGTACTAGGCTGGGAAATTTTGTTGACCATCACTTGCTTTTGTCCTTACAAAATTTTTTGAGCGATAAAAATTTAAAAAATGAAGAAGATATTAAACAAGCACTGATTCAATTTTTCGCATCAAAAGATGAAACATTTTTCGAAAATGGGATATACAAATTGCCCTCACGTTGGCATGAAATCATTAATAATAATGGCAATTATATTATTTAAGTTTATTGATGGTAATAAAAATTTGTATTTCGATTTATTCCAGAAACGGACAGAATTTTCTTGTAGACCTAATATTATAATCGATGAAACTTGAGATTCTAAGCTGTGACGACACACTTCTTACCGCGGAGACTTTCGTATTTATTTATTTATTACGTCTGAGAGATTTACCAAGTGATTTTTTAAACGATTCGTTCAACGTTTCGCAAGCGTTGTTTCATCAGAAACGAAAATCACACTGATCTTGTATTTTGCTTAAGAGATCAAAAGACGTAAACCGACCTTTAATTTTTATTAGAGATCGCAAGATGTGCTTAACCCCTCGACGTACAAATAAAATGGAATTCGACGCGTCCGAAAAATACTATCTAACTAGCTCCATTGAACAGTTATACAGGATAGTCCACGCAATTGTTTCAAGTCATACTCCGTTATAATTGCATTTACGAAAAAATGCCAAAGGAGAAAGATAAATGGTTCGAAGAGCACTACATCTGTAGGCCTTTAAATTTTTTTTAGATACAGCAGTACATGTGCAATTAACAATTGCATCATTTCTTTAAATAGAAATGCATATTTTTTTTACACAGATTGATTCTTCTCTTCATTCTACGTAAAAAATGATTTAAGTCTTTATTGAAGATAAAATGATAAAGTATTTATTGGAGAAGATACTCAAACACTTCATGACTATGTTGTTAAGGTAAACACCCTTTCGACATTGTTATCATAACATAAACTGATTTGTACGAGTACGCATTTCATCATTCAGTAGCAATTCACGTATCGCAACTCGAGTACGAAAACTAAGAATAAGACATAAGAATAAAGACATTTTTTGAAAATATCTCGAGATGCAATAATTTTTTTTGCCATTGTACCCTAATCATTTTTTATGTAGAATGAACAGAAGAATCGATCTGTGTAAAAAAATATGCATTTCTATTTAAAGAAATGATGCAATTGTTAATTGCACATGCACTGCTGCATCTAAAAAAATTTAAAGACCTACAGATGTAGTGCTCTTCGAACCATTTATTTTCCTCCTTTGGCATTTTTTCGTAAATGCAAAAATAACGGAGTTATGACTTGAAACAATTGCGTGAACCACCCTGTATATGCACGCTCGGAAACAAAACATTTTATTTCGAAATTTACATTGTATTATCATAAGCATTATAAACAGCTATGCCAAGCAGATAAAAGAACATTTTCTTATATCCCTTGGTACTCGAATTGAATCGAAATCGATGCACGACTTTCATCGTCCGTCAGAGACAGCTCTTGACGTATCGAAGACGTCAAAGTCTATGATGGCACGTGAAATGGATGACGTGTAACAAACGTCACTGTATGCCAAGGGGGTTAATATCTTAATCGGACATCGGAAGTCACACCGAGAGGCTCTGTAAAACCAGCAGTAATGGTTTCGAAAGGTTAGTAGAACGGTTCCTAATGAATCAAGGCTTACGCTCAGATGTTTCGACGTTCTAAATAATGGAAGTTTGACTGTAATTCCTGTGCACCGATCCAACATTTACCTTCAGCACAGCTGTTAATCACATCCGAGAAGTATCCGACCATCTCCCGGCGTTTGTAGCGGGATGCGAGGCAGCTGCGCTCCATCTCGGCGAACAGCCTGTCGAAATAACAGTCGATGAGCACCTCCATCGTTTCCGGATCAGGCGGAAGCTCTCGACCAGCGACATGCACTAATTTCACGTCGCCGTGTAAACGAACGAGCTAACTTCGCACTCGATCGGCTAGGAATGATTGCTGGCAGAAGGAACGGCTAGGCAACGACAGTCGGGATAATTCGATTAGGTGTTCAAGAAGCATTCGAATGGCTTCACCGGTTTCGTCCCCCTACGCGAACGCGTCGTTGGACACGCGGTAAATATTTCATCCTCCGTCGGACGGTGGATAAACATGGCCAATTACGCGGGTACGTCGTCGATTAGCGATCTCCGTGTGTCCGGTAGAATATATGCCGCAATCGCGGTTCTAAATTGTGTGGATACTTCTCGCGGTTCTTGCGGTTTTTCAAACGGCCAACATGTGTTCACCGCACCTCCGTGGAATATCTGAATGTTAACCTGAGTGCGTGGTCGTGTTCATGGCGTAGCGAGTTTCGGGTCGCGTGCCATTTCATGTGTCTAATTGAAGTCGTTAAACGGCAGAACGTTTATACGGTTCGCTAAGAAGCAGACGTTCCTGAAAATTAAATGACTCGGGATGCTACATGCTCTACGCACGCTGCTGGGAGTCCGCATATTCTATGTTTCATATCTACATCGGGGGAACTAAAGTCTGGAAACTACTGTGAAATGTTCGTTCAAAACTCGCTGCGAGGAGTTCCTTTTTTCTTTCTTCAGAGGGT
>CM052099.1:3203411-3220840 GCA_028453745.1 Agapostemon virescens
CCCGTGGCACTTCTCGCATGTACTCCGTAAAATGCCTGGCACTAAAAGGGTTAAACAAACATTGAAATAGTAATATACAAACTTCTCGTTGATCGCATTTCACAATATACAGAGTGTAACGCATTCTACAATTCCTTTAGATATTTCGAAATGCTTTGAAATGTATCATACTTTACAGAATTATTAATTTATTATTTTATAATGTTACGTAATTACTGTTCATTAACATTATACATCAACCTGATTAAATATTATATAGCAATGTAAATTTCGAAATAAAATTTTCCGTTTCCGAGCGTGAATATAACTGTTCCGTTGAGCCAGTTAAATAGTATTCTTCCAATGTTAAATTCCATATTATTTGTACGTCCAGGGGTTAATAAATCTACCTAGATACCGACGAATACCTGAATAAAGCAAAATTGGTGTGGCGCTTAACGTATTAATACTATTGTCAATATGTTATTTTTCCACGCATATAAATAGAATGCACGAAAATCACATGGATTGACTTTTGAAAGAATTTGTTTGCATACAAAATTAAGCATATAAATAAAATTAAAGATACGATTTTAAAGATCAGTTTTATAGCTTAACACTAGAACTACCAAACCAGTCATTTTGACTGGTCTCTAGTTCTTTCTGTCGCAATTATTAAAGTTATAAAAATGTTTTCATCAGCAATTTTTGGATGTAATTCTTTAATAGCGTACATGTTACAATAAGAATTATATGAAGTTTTAATAGATGCTGTCTTATTATTATTACAAAGCAATGCATATCGTTGGCTTTATTGCTCGGTAGTTCTAGTATTAAAGTTGTTTACAATAAACCTGAAAACTGTAGGACCAGTAGTTTTCCCTCGGAAAGCTTTACAAACATTTCTGTTGTAAAATTAGACATTTCAAATGTAACAACCTAATATTGATATTTAATAATCTTTATAATAAATAAAGATTCCACTTGTGCTTGCAAATTCCACGATGGATTCTTAATACTTTACCGATCGAAAGCTTGTTGTTAGGACTTTCAATATTTGCACTGTAACAAAATGAAGCCTAACAACCTGCTTTAACATTGTCATTTGTAACCAAATTATTAGATAACGTTACTGAGGATGTCATGTTGATTTACAATGGAAATTGATGTCAGCGTTGAGAGATCCATTTAAAAGTTTTCAATTATGAAGAATGTACCTTGAAAAATTTGGAAATACTCGCCGATCGATAAAGTGTTAAGTACCGTAATAAGAGGATAGAATCGTTAAAACAGAAGATCGATCGCGCGTATCTATTTTTCAGTAGATTTTGTTTAAATATTTTCGCCGCACTTTCCTTGTGATTGTTAACTCTGCTGTTCTGAAATATTGCACACATTTCCATTGATAGGTTCCAAGTACACTGTAATACTGACATTCCTCACGATGACGAGGAATGCCATTTACCGATCAAACTTCGACTATTATCCATGGGACCGTGATAGAACAGCCTGCAGGTTGACACTAAACCTACCACAGCCGTTCAAACGACCGATCTAGATTTGTTATTTCTCAAACGTTGAAGTTACAAAGATGGCGTCGTTAGAATTGATTCGTTCGATTCGTTTATTCGAGCATATGTTGTAACGAAAATTACAGAAAATTTAAATAAATCCCAACTTGTTATAAGACAATACATACTTGCCGATTTAAATGCTCGGTAGGTTTAATGTTAAAAATGTGATCGATCATGTCCGACCACGACCAATGAAAATTATACTTTCTCGACCAGTCCTTAACTGTGTCGGGTCAGTGGAGGAGCCGCGGATCCAGACCGATCGAAACACGTCCAAGAGCGGCTCTCTTCACCTATACGTCCACTACACTAGACGAACGACGCCTCGGCTGTCGAGGTGTCCAACTAGCCTGTGCGCGGTGTGTTTACCAATTGTAAATGTAAGAGGCAATCAAATATAAGTGTCACTGATACGGCCGAGTGTCGCTTGGAGGTATGCGAAGTTTCTTTTACCCGTTTTCGCCACACACAGCGCAGCCGAAGAACGGGTCACCGGGCGGCCGCGCGGTGGCCGCAAGTGTGAAACAACTTCTCTGTTAAATGAAAAAGAACACGAACCAAGAAGAGAAGTAAGAGAAAGAAGAAGAAGGAGCAGAAAAGAGGAACGTGTGCACGAGCAGACAGAACCTGATGGAATGCTGGATGCTGAAAGGTGTAACGGAACCTGTTCTACTCCCAACACGTCCCACGCACTACGCAAGGTCAATACGTCGATCCTCGTTCACGACACGGTCGTCGGTACGGCACAGATTCCAACAATTATTTTTCCATTTTTCCTACGAGAGAATACCGTCGTGTACGACTTACCGCACGCGAGAGTTATACGAGGGTCGGTTGAATTGTATAAACCGGACTTCTACTCCGTTTTCTGTGCTTGATAAGAATCTTCGGAAAATATTGGATAGTCGGAAAGATATCGAGAGATTTTTGTCATTTTTTGATTAAATGTTTCTTTTATTCAAAATGAATTTTATTCAAGTACAGATTGGATATTATTATCTATGACCTTTTGTCAGTTTTGGAGCAGAGCCATGAACCCATCGGAATAGAACTTCTGTGTTTTGTAATTTCACGACAAAGTAATTTTAACGTTCGATGAAAAACATCGTTGTTCATTGTCAAATATTTTCAAAATTTGTTGATTCATTGGTACCTGAGTTTATACAGTTTATACATACTGACAGTAAATAAGAATGCTGAATAACGGTAACATTGAAGGACATTCGTATGTTTACTTTAACTACGACCATAGTATGTTTACTTTAACTACGACCATAGTCTGTTTACTATTTACTACAAGTCTCAACCATGATAAACGTGTTCTGCTTTCATATTTTAAATCTTATAAGATTTTTCTGTCCTTGACCCTGAATGAACTTAGAATAATATAGTCACTGAATTCCTAATGAAAGGGACTATCATTGTAGGTGTTTAAAAAAGGGTGGTTCCATTTAAAAATGTCAAGGTGACCTTGATATCTCTAAAAAATGACATAAAAACAAAATTTTTTTATAGCATCGTGTCAGTCCCATTGTACCATTCAACTTTGTTCTTACCATATTTTACATATCATTAGAAACAACAAAGATATTTGAGGTGCAAACGTTTGGTGACTCACTCTGTATACTACGTTGCGATAATCAATTTTTACTCCACTTTTATATTGTTTAGGAGTTTCTGTGAATTACTATTATCCAACTTGGTCTATAGCATGAAGTACAACAATTCGCATCGCTTGTAGGGCGTTTAACACGTTGGCTGTCCAATCAGCAGAATTCGATTACAAAAATCCTACAAAATCGAAGCAATTATTCGAGACAGCTGAAAGATCTTCGATAATTGGACAACAGACGTTCGTACGAATTTATATTTTCATTTCGGGCTGCAAAACATACATAAGATTATGTTAACTTAAATAAAATTGCGTATCTCTATTGTGAGCAATCTCAACTGGAAGAAAAATTAAAAGAATTTACAATAGTGTGAAGACATTATTTTCACAATTTACTGAAATCAACAAAAGAAAGAAATAAAATATTGGATAGTCGGAGAAGTATTGAGATTTTTGTCATTTTTTGATAAAGTGTTTCTTTATTCAAAATGAAATTTATTCAAGTATAGATTGGCCATTATTATCTATGACCGTTTGAATAGAACTTCTGTAGTTTATCTGCTAAAAACTTGGCCAAGTGATTTTCACAGTCCTTTTTTGAATCCATCTTTTTACCATCAAGGTAGTTTTGCAGAGATCGAAACAAACGATAATCTGATGGCACAAGATCTAGGATATACAGTGAATGCATCAAAACTTCCTAGCCAAGTTCTCTCAATTTTTGTCGAGTCATCAAACTTGTATGTGGTCTGGTACTGTCATGATGGAACACAACACCTTTTCTGTTGATCAATTCTGATCTCTTTCTTTTAATCGATTGCTATGATATGGTTAATTGTTGACAGTAGAGATTAGAATCAGTCGTTTGACCAGGCGGTATCACTTCATGATGGACAATTCCCTTCCAATCCCACCAAACACACAGCATCACTTTTCTTGGCGTCAAACCTGGTTTTGTCACCGTTTGTGATAATTCACCAGCCTTTGTCCACGATCTTTTTCACACATTGTTGTCGTATGTGATCCATTTTTCATCGCTCGTTATCAATCTTTTTAAAAATGGTTTGATTTCATTACATTTGAGCAATGATTCACAGATGGAAACATTATTCATTAAATTTTTCTCTGTTAAATTATGAGGCATCTGAACATCGTGGTAGTTTTCATATCCAGTCTTCTGCAAATGATCCAAAACGGTTGAACGGTAAATGTTTAGTTACCTAACAATCTCATGACTGCTTATATGCCGATCTTGTTCAACCATTGGCATTATTTCATCGACTTTTTTTCCGGGCTTGTGCAGAGTTTTTGTCTTTTTCGTAGTAAAATTGCAAAACATAGCGAACTTTTTCGGAAATTTCACTAATTTTCACACTAATATTACTGTCGACACGATTGGCAAAATACAAAGCTGTCTTCATGAAAATTGTAGACTGAAATGTCACTTCTCAAATGCGCTACAGTATGGGGCAATCTGATTAGTGTTGCCCGATATATGACACCAAATAACATCTACTAACAAAAATCTTATAATACTTTTCTGACTGCGCAGTTTTAACACTTTACCGATGGGACGCCTATTAACCCTTTGCGGTCATATATTCAAGTTTATAGATAGGTGTCATACTGTTGGGAATTAATTTTCGTTGGACGAACAGTAATACATAATATGCAAGATTATGAATGAAACACACAATTCATTAATTTTTTTTAGACTTTAGATATATATAAAACGTAACATGTAATGCGATATCTTTTACAGCAATCTCCAGAATCATTTATACCGTTATTCGCATCTTCATAATTTTCTTCTACCTCGCTATCGCTGGAAATTTCTAACTGCATCGCTCGTCGCTTCGCTGTAACTACGTCACTATCAGAATCACTGGTACAAATATGTTTAAAACAACCGTTTTCGCTTTCTATAGCAAAATGAGTGTTCAAAGAATGAAAATAAAATTCTTCATCGCTGCTTTCAACTTTATGGTGCACTAATTTCGCTAATTTCCTTTCTGCCATTTTAGAGTATCATTTTAAAAATACTTTAAGAAACGAAAATGCCTAATTACACTTAAACGCAATTTTTAAAATCTTATTTTGAATTCTACGTATCTCCGAATCTTATCGATTCGATGCAAGGTCAGTATGGTTCTTTAATGTGGTGGCTGAGAGCAGGCATACGACTGGGACGGTGAAAAGGCTTTGGTAGCTGAGAGTAGACATACGACCGCAAAGGGTTAATAGGACTTTCAATAATTGCACATAACAGAATGAAGCTTAAAAAACTACTTTTACATTGTAGTTTGTAACAAAATTATTAGATAACATTACTGAAAATGCCTTGAGGATTCTCAATAGAAATTCCTGTCAGCGTTGTTAGATCGGTTAAAAATTTTTCAATCATGGACTGTGGATTTTAAAAAATTCTGAAACAATCGCCGGTCGGTAAAGTATTAAGATACACCGAAAATTTTTATTTTCTAGTTTAGTAGAAAGTAAAATGGGCTGTGGGTACAAATTCCACACGATTTGTTTGGTCTCTTCGTCGCTACAGGTTTTGTACTTTAAATTCAGTTTTATAGATCACGTTCATTTCTCTGCAACTCAAATTCACCCTTTTGGAAATCGAAAATGGTTCGAGATTGAAGTCGTCATGTTAAATCTTATCGTGTAATTATAGAATTATACGTGAACGAACACAGAACCGACGATTGTCGCCAAGACTCAGTTGATAACAATTCTTATTAGAGTGGTCCCCGATTTTCGATTGTTGGCAATAATCAAATTCGATAATTTCAACAAACACAAGCGTATCGATTCATGTTAACTCCTTCTCCTACAACAACGAGTCAGACTCGTGATAAAGATTTCAGACAGAGTCTTCTCAATATATATCTCCTTAATTTTCTATAAATCAAAATAAAATTTTATGTAATTATTGATCATATAGAGTCATTGGAGAATAGCTACGTCCGTGGTAGCTACAACATTTCCTTTTCTTTTCGCCGTTCTTTGGAGGACGAAGAACATCTACTCACTCTAACCACAAAATAAATCGTAGGGCAAGGAGTTAAGATTGTATGAAACTTTGAATTTTCGCCAGCTTTTCTAAAAACGCCCACTGTGTATTGTTACTGTTCGCTTATTCATCATTCTACTCAGTTAGCCAAACTTGTTCCGAGTATATTTCGTACAGTATTATGGTATTACGCGAGCAAATAACGATAGTTTCGATTCTAAGACCTGCTTCGAGCAGAATTTTGTTCCTATTTGCTATGAATTTGTTACTACGCTTTGCAGTCAAATACCGATCCATCTGCTGAAACAAATGGCTCGATATTTGATAGGAAGGTTTATACCGTGTCAAATTCATGCCAAACCTTGGTGTCGCGAAGAAAGTATTGCACCGAGAGCGTAAAGATAGTAAACTTTGCCGTAGGACTAAAATTTAAATACTCACAAGTTATACCATTTTTTAATAGTTTTAATCCAGATAATAAAATGACCTACCCCTATCGCGACATCAAGGTAAGCCATGGATTTGGTGTGATACAAACTGGTAGAAATCTTGTTGCAAATGCCGCATCAAATGCGAAAGAAGATGGTTTGTTCGTACACTGCAAAATTTGATGGCGAATCCATAGCAAATTGTTTACTGTATAGCTATTAAATAAATGATTCAGCTACTAAGTGCTACGAATCGAACATAAGATATGCTTCTTTTGTTCTATCACTTGTTCACGTACAGTGACAGACACTCTCTAAATCTAAATAACTTTTTTAAAATTCGGTCAAACGTGTTGAGTTTTCTTGAGCAATTAGATGCATCGATTTACTAAATGATATACGAAAAGGATGTATGATATGCGATAGAGATTCGTATTTTTCATTAATAACTGGAAAACGAATAGTCGGGTAGTAACTTAGCAAAGAAAAATGAAACTTAGAATTACTTCAGGAATCTTCCATATTACACCGTTTCGAACTTTACGGATCGTCCTTGCAATGTGATCCTATCTGATAGATGCCTGCAATATGATCATATTAAAATTTATAGATCAATATATCAACATACAGTTGCTCGCGAAAGTGTTCGGACACTCTTTAAATCTAAATAACTCTTTTAAGATTCGGTCAAACGTCTTGACTTTTCTTAAGCAATTAGATGCATCGATTTACGAAATGATATGCGAAAAGAATTTTGAAAAAGTTACAGTTGCTATTAATTACAAGACAAATAAAAGGGGAACTTTTACAATATTTTTTATTTGAGCCACGCATTCAAAATTTTAAAGACGCATCTTGTAGACCTATAATCGTTTTACGCAACGATTGACGTACACACCAGCTACGTGCCATCGAAAATAGTGGAAATCGCCATTTTTCACGATTCTTGGTCAGTTTCTGCTTAAATTTCACAAATCCTTACATCTTTCTCCGCGTATCGATTTTTCTGTGTCAAGTCGTTTGGTTCAATTTTTAAAAAGTAATTTAGATTTAAAAAGTGTTCGAATACTTTCATCAGCCACTGTAAATACACTATCCAGACTTAGGATACTAAAGTAAGATGTTTGAAAACAGCTTTTACCGAAAATGTTGGATGGGTTAAATGCATTAATCAGAATCACTATAATAATTGTGGCATAATCTCACGCCAGAAATACAGCTTCTGAATTCACTGTTGGTACATTTACAAATCTATTGTTAATTTGAATTTCGACGATGATGCTCGTGGGTGTCAAAGTTACATGAATTTACTTACGTTCGTAATTAAAGTTCAGGCTACAATTGGTTAATAATAATCACTATTGAAGTTGTAACGAATGAAATTCTGCCAACCAATTCATCTTCCTACGCGTGTCGTTTTATTTCTGTGTCGATCGATTTCATGTTTGCATATTTGAAATTTTCATTACAAGTCGGGATAAAAATCCTTTAAAAATGTTTCTTTTATTTTTTTCATGCAATTTCTATGAATTCAATGCTTCTAATTGCTCCAAAAAAGTCAAGTCGTTTGGTTCTATTTTTAAAAAGATATTTAGATTTAAAGAGTGTCCAAATGCTTTTGTGGGCCACTGTATATGGTATATCAGTATAAATATACAAATGTGCAATATATAGTTCGATTAATATATAACTGACCCTCGTACTTCATGTTGATTAGGCTCTACCAGACTGACCTGGTTCCTTTGCCTTCGGGAATTGGTTAGGAACGTGTAAATGATAGCCGGTACTAGTCAATGAGCAAGCAATTATTTTGCTTTGTTTGGGAGCTGAGTGACTCCATTGTCGGCTTGATTAAGGTGCTACCAAATTCGGACGTCGTCCGAAGACTGCTTTTAAACGACACACCTGCATATGAAAACTGTGTATACAGCAATTCGTTAAAAGACGCGAAAACTGGGAAATCCAGGTTTCATATAGACGTCCATATGATATTCCTTGCTGCTCGAATCATAATTACACAGCGGGTTTTCAACGGTAAACTAGCCACAGTCTAACGACCAGTTCTTTATTTGTCAATTACAGTATCTACAAAAGTCCACTCATGTAACAGTATCTATTATGATAGATATCGCAGAAATTCTCAATGGAATGAATGCAATCAAAGTTTTTAGAATGCTATGTTCACTAGTTACTTTTAATGTTTGGTATGTTTAGGGTTAATTCGGATGTACATTTTCATAAAGTAGTTTATTGAAAATTAAACTTCAAAGAGATATGTTTATTTTGTTACAGGTGTAATCGTATTCCAAAAATGATATAAATCTTATTGCACTCTTCTAAACAGTTCTTTAATGCAGATTATTGTATATTAATAAATTAGTAAAAATAGCAGCTTAACCATAATGAACCTTGTGTTATACTGTGTATTATCATAATAAAAATTAATTTTTTTTTGTTATTCATACTTGTGATAGACACTACAGAGGAAATTCATTTTTCATGTCTTGCATTGTATTGCTTCAATCTTTTGATAAATAACTTTTATTTATTCGCTTCAGGTCTGAATAAAGAATCGACGCCACCTATTTACACGCGTGATAGACAGGTGAAAGTATTAGTTTCACATTGCATGATTTTAATTGTACCACATTTCAATAAGATCTGAATGAAATATTTGTGTCATGTATGCATAACTGGTGGGACAGTCGAAGTATTAAATTTAGTCTTCATTCTATGTTGCTAAGACTGTACTGTACTGGCCCATGAAAATGATTATAAAAACAAATAAGATTTCATTGATTTTTTAATAATGTCATTATTTAACGTTATTTTAAACATATATAATGCCAATAGTATTGAATAAAATAATATTGATTCTATTTTTTACATTGTTGGAGCACAAATAGAATAGCTATTATACAACGGGAAATCAAATTGTCGAGTTTAAATGAGGATATTAATTATCAATTAATATTAATTAATATTGATTATAAATGAACTTAAACGCATATGGAACGTTGGAATAAACTCCTGGAAAGCAGTACACATTATATAATAAAATACTTTTTCTCATTATATAATAAAATACAATTTTTCATTTCTTCTTCATTCTGAAAATTCCAATCAGTTACTTTCATGAAAATAATAGTATACGTGAAAGTACCTTTCTAACGTGCAACTTAAGTAATCACTTATTGTTTTCTGTACGATTCTCGATCGGAAGAAAATATTACAGAAGCAGATAGAAAATACTGTAACAAATAATTACAATTACAAGCAAACTGGATTCAACATACAGTGGATCATCAAATTAATAGATTCACTTGCACAAATTAATGAGTTCAAACATTTCTAATTTTTAAATAAAAGTATGGGTACATTGAATTCTACATATTTTGATAAAAAAAAACTGTTTGAAACACTAAATAGCAAATATATGTTTGACACTAAAACTACCAAACCAGCCACTTTGACTGGTCCCTACTTTTTTCTTTCGCAATTATTGAAGTTATAAAAATGTTTTCATCAGAAATTTTCGGATGTCCTTCTTTAACAAAGTATACTTTACAATAAGTATTGTATGAAGTTTTACTAGATGCAGTCTCGTTATCATTACAAAGCAATGTATATCGTTGAATTTATTATTCGGTAGTTCTAGTGTTAAAAATGTTTACATTACATTATTCGTCACACGTACAATAAATATATGAGCCGTTTATTTTGAAAGTGGGTTAGTCCATTTATGCTCGAATCGAGATATTGAAGGGTTTGCGTTGGATTAAATTTAAAAATATGGGTAACAAATAACATAATAGAATAATGTTTTTGGGTTTCTAAAGGTGTCAAATTTATCATCCCAATTAGCATAATTAACATTATTGAAGAAATAATATGTTTTTGATAGCTATGAATGGACTTACGCCATTTTCAAAATCAATGCGACGTTTTCAATTCTTAAGAAAGTACAAGTCCATAGGAAAAGTAAATTTCCCTTGAAATTAAAATAAATGTATACACTTTTATTTTATAAAATAAAAAAAATATTCGACTTTCATTCTTTGTTAAATAATTTTTACGTTAAAATTAATATAGTTTTATTAATTATTATTCAGTCTTCTCCAGTTTGTGTACGCGGGAGGGATTTAAAATAACTGTGGTGTGCAGGTGGTATATAATGTAATGAATCCATTAAGTACTTATATTTTAGGTTTGTGAGTGGTCTCGGTTTTTTGTATAGTGATGCTAACTGAATATTATTAAAGTGTTTCGGTCTTCCCCGTTACGGTAGTAAATCCAATGTTTTGAATGGTGCATCCTCGTTCATTGTCGTTTCATAGAATAACGTATATGAATCGCTTCTCAAAAATCTCATCCAACATACTTTAAACCAATTTACTCTTTCACCGTCAGTATTTTTTAGCCATTTAAAAATCGCATTTTCTGTGGACAGGGACTGTTCCGTTGTTTAAAACAAATTCATTGCACATTTTGATAATTCAACTGTTACTTTGATATTTAAACATAAAGCTGGGATCTTATAAAATTTTATTGCATAATTATTTTCCATATCCATTTGAAACTCTCACAATAGGACTTACCGGACTAACCAGCGAATTTTCGTGTTACAAAATCTTAACGATTTAAAATATATTAGTAACAAGTTGCCTCAGAATGAAAAGATTTTGTAAAAATGTAACTATTATGGTAGCTGATTCGATTTTAAAAAAAAATGGACTTACGCCACTTTCAAAATAAACGGCTCATATATTTGACGGCAGTTGAAAACAGGTGAGATGATGGGAGAAGAGGAAAGGAAGGAAGCATTTTTATTATGGGCCTAATACAGGACTCGTTGGTAAGACTACCTTAGCAGGCTCTGGCTTAGACGTTGAGATATCGAAAGGCGGTTGTTACGTCGTAACAACATTCTATGTAAGCGCATATGAATTTTGCGACACTGTACAAGTTGAGCACCCGGTATATTGCTACAAGTCAGCGTATTGGAAATCCCCAGCAATAAACCACCCCTACGTCCAACATCTTGCGACCAGGCGCAACGGTCAAACCGAACGTTTACCTGCGATCACGCTGCTTGACGAAGCCACCATCGACTCTGATTGGTACACTTACATGAACCATTTTCTGTATAAATACTGCACACTTTTCACACTCTAGGTGATTCACATTTTAAACGTCACTGAAACAACTTCAACTCAACTAAACCGCTCGTTTGTAAATCTGTATTATTTTCGTAAGAAAAACCATTACATTCGAATTATTAAATTCAGTTTTCCGTATTAACAAGTCGTGTGTCTTTATAATAATATTTGCACCACCCCTAAATATCGAGCCTTGTTATGTTAAGTGCTCGAAACGCGAGGATAAATATAAAACGTTCATACAAAACGATTTATTATTCGTGCGCTCCAAACAGCGGTTCTGGACGGTATACAGGGTGAGACACTTGAAAACTGCCACCTGAATAACTTGGCTGCTATTGGTGATAGGAAAAAGTGCATGAAGCCAAAATTATTTGTTATCGAGTTGCTATTCATCCGATGTTACTAGCTTTTTGATAGGTGAGGGTATCAAGGAGGTACGTAACGTCCCGTTCCTCGTGGTCGCGTATTCGAACGAAGTTGTAAGTTCCTGTTAGCGTGATTGCGTTTGTAAGACGCACAACGGGTGGCAATTCTCGATATCTGGGTATGTAACGAGCGATTCGTAACTCTTCTTCGATCTTCACCAATGCCATCGGCCAAATCAATTCTTACCGGTCGTAAGTCACTTCTCGCGTGACTTCGGTAATAAGTCACCTCTCTATGAAATGCGGGCACAATTGACTGGCGAGTAAAGCGTCACCGTCAGACCCTGATATATCACTGTCTTTTCTAACAAAAATTTTATTCTTATAATACTGAAGATTTTTCGCAAGTTTATCGAAACCAGCTACAACCTAGTGAGAATCACGTATGAAAAGCTAGCTACCGATATGGATTAATATTGGACGGCTAGTTCAATATTTTCTGGCGGACCGAAAAATTACAGGGTACGAAAAATTAGGAAGATCTCGCGACGATTGATCTTTACCAGAACGTAAGGTACACTCCGAAACAATGGTGTATTTCGCGAGATTCTACATTCGATTCGAACATTAGTCGCATTTATTTGTCTTGTGACCCGAACGATGGTCAAAGATTCCAGTCTTGATCAAATCGCACAATAGTTGATTCACTGTTGTTCTCCGGAATCGTTGATTTCACCGATTCCAGCGGTGACACGAAGATCGTCAACATGCTCAATCAACTATACACAGCGTTCGATGTGTTGATCGATCCAGAAAAATATCCGGACGTGTACAAGGTGAGTTTATAACCATTCATTTCCATAACCGCCACATCAATCTCCAAACAGATTAAACCAGAAATTTTTAGGATTCACTTTTAAAGAGTAAATATTTTCGACTCAAATAATTCCATTTGAATTAATCGGGATACAATACTTTTGTCTAACTATCGTTTCGATACAATGGCTCGCCAAAATATTCGGAGACTATTTAAATCTAAATAACATTTTTTAGATTCGACCAAACGTCTTGATTTTTTTCGTGCAATTAGAATGCATCGATTTACTAAATGCTATGGGAAAAGGATATTGAAAAAGTTGCTGTTGGTATGAATTACATGATAAATTGTAAGCGTTTGGCGTAAAATCGGATTTAAATGAATAAATAAACTTCTTTACTTGAAAAACAGACAACATTACAATAAGTGAACGTAAAAGACTTCGTAAGATTGTAAAGACTACCGTAAAACGTAGAGACGCTAACATAAACACTTAAACGGAAACCAATATAATAACAGAAAGAAAATTAACGTAATGACTTAAATATAAGTGCATATTTACACATGAAGTGGCGATTCTTTATATCTGAGTATGCGACGAACGATTCGCAACTCTTCTTCGATCTTCAACAATGCCGTCGGCCAAATTAATATTGGACAGCTAGTTTAATGTTTTCCGGCTGAATATTATGCGACGATAGATCTCTAGCAGAACGTAAGGTACACTCCCAAACGATGGTGTATTTCGCGAGATTATAAGTTCGACTCGACCGTTAGTCGAATTTATTTGTCTTATGACCCGAACGATGGTCAAAGATTCCAATCTTAATCAACTCGCACGATAGTTGATCAAGTCGAAACGATTCGATGTGGTTGACTCGGTAGTCAAATTGATTCTGCCCGACTCGACAGTCAAAACGATTCTGATCGCTTTTCCCGAAGTCCGTTTCTTCTTCTCTTCGTGTCGTCAGTGTGACAATTCGAGGGTGTGGCCGATACGATGCACACAGTATCTCTTTCGTTAATTTTCACCTGAAGAGGGAGAATCTTCTCGACGTTCCACAACGGTGGAGTAGGAAGCCTCTCCTTCAGGTTGCCGATGTTAATTAATTTTTTGGAAGAAAGGACGGCACTTCGGATTAACGCGACGGTATTCAAAAATCCGCGCACAATGGCGCGAATGGTTTTGTAACTCAATTGCACTGCTCGTCGGTGGAAACCGTCGACGGTCGCGTCGAAGGGTCATTTTCCGGCCCGGCACCGATTGCAGAGCAATACGTCCTTTTTGTGTGCCATTCTAATGGGCATTGTAACTATTTTCTAATTAACCCGTCGAGGACATTGCAAACAAATGCCTTCGAACGGGCTGTTCCTCGACCCGGGCGGAACAAGGTATGAGGGTCATCTCTGTTTTTCTGAATGGAACGGTACGTTTTTTATTTTCATTCTGATAGAGTATTTCAAGCGAAAACAATAACCTGTCCGAAAAGTTGGAAAATGGATAAAATGCAGAGTCTAACCATGTATTGTAAAGATTTGAAATGAAGGCGGTGGATTAGCTTCGTACTACTTAACAAGCTATTAACTATATTTTTAACAATTAATTTTGTTAGAAAACGAAAGGCTTGCTTGTGAAAAGTCTGATTGATTTTACGCAGTAGTTTTTGGTTGATGTCCTATAAAATATGGAAAGTGAAAAGCAGCGTTTTTGGCACATTTTACCAGTTGCTATCGAAAAAGTAAAATGCTGTTCAAGCAAGAAAAGAAATATGCGATATACAGGGTGAGTCACCAGACGTTTGCACTTCAAATATCTTTGTTGTTTCTAAAGATACGTAAAATATGGTAAGGATAAAATTGAATTGTACAATGGGGTTGACTTGATGCTATAAAAAAAATTTTGTTTTTATGTCATTTTGTTAGAGATATCAAGGTCACCTTGACTGTTTTAAATGGAACCACCATTTTTTAAACACTTACAATGATAGTTCCTTTCATTAGGAATTCAGTGACTATATTATTCCAAAGTCATTCAAGGTCAAGGATAGGAAAAACGTATAAAACTAAAATATGAAAGCAGAATACCTGTATTTTACAAATGTTCGAAATGATGGCCGCCTACGTCGATACATTGATGTAAACGAGCTCTGAAGGAACCTTGCACTCTGATAAGTACATCCGAGGTGGTATTTGTTTGTTGAATGATTTTAAAGCAATCCCCATTGACAAAAGTTAATTCTATTTTGAAAATCACTCCCGTGCAATTCTTGATGGAGCAATATGTGGAACGGATGAAATTTATATCTGGCCAGAATTCGTATTACGCTACTTTGACTTATGCCTGCTTTCCGGGAAATTTGTCTCGTACTCGCGTGAGGATTGACAGCTATAGCTGCTAAAGTATTAATTTCATTGTCTTCATTGGTCATGGGATTCTTCCGTTTTTACTGTCTTGCATGTACACTTCCAGTACTTCGAAACAACGTGTACGTATTAATGAAAGTCTGTCTAGAAGGAGTGTTTCGCTCGGGGTACCTTTCTTCATAAAGTAATCGAGCCTGCACTGCATTTTGTCTACATTCACAGTAAATCGTGATCATATTACACTTTTCAGTCATTGAATAAGACATAGCGGAATCGCGTTTGGAAACATACTGATAGTATATAAGAATGCTGAATAACAGTAACATTGAAGGACCTTAGTATGTTTACTTTAACTACGACCATAGTATGTTTACTATTTACTACAAGTCTCAACCGTGATAAACGTATTCTGCTTTTATATTTTAAATCTTATACGGGTTTTCTGTCCTTGACCTTGAATGATCTTGGAATAATATAGTTACTGAATTCCTAATGAAAGGGACTATCATTGTAGGTTTTTAAAAAAGGGTGGTTCCATTTAAAAAAGTCAAGGTGACCTTGATATCTCTAAAAAAACTGACATGAAAACAAAATCATTTTATAGCATCGTGTCAGCCCCATTGTACCATTCAACTTTGTCCTTACCATATTTTACGTATCTTTAGAAACAACAAAGATATTTGAGGTGCAAACGTTTTGGTGACTCACCCCGTATATGGAGATGTATTGGCAGAACGCCAGTGCCAAAACTGGTTTGCAAAATTTGTATCCGGTAATTTTGATGTTGAAGATGCACCACCTTCTGGAAGGCCAGTTGAAGCTGATGAAGACACAATAAAGGCATTAATTGGTGCAAACCGACGAATAACAACTCGTGAGATCGCTGAGATATTAAACTTATCGAATTGATCATTTGAAACGTCTAGATTTAATCTCAGAGCTCGTCTATATGGGTTTCTCAAAACGAAATTACTTTTCGAACAATCTAATAGTTTTTTGATAGATGGAGGCGTCAAGGAAATACGAAGGTCATATGTGTTTTTCTAAATAGAACGGTGTGTTTTGTTACTCTCATTCTGATAGAATGTCCCAAGACAAATACAATGACCTATTGGAAAGGTGATTCGTGGTCTGGGTTAAGCGAATTGTGATGGAAAATAATTTACTTTGAAGATATGATCAAGCACCGTTGATTTAAAGTGTTCAAAATGGTGACCTTGAATATTAATGCATGCTCTGAAGCGTTGCTTCACGGTTAATACGGCATGTCCAATTCCAATTGTGTTTATCATAGCACAAGCTCTTTTTATACGCTCTATGATTCTTCTTTGGTTGTTGGTATTTCATTATTTCTTTTCTATTATTCGTCTGTTGGCGAGAGTAGAAGGTAGGAAGTAGTAACAGGTAGAGTAATCGTTGAAATTGTTAAAATTACAGAAATCAAATAATAACTATATAAACTCTGCATCAGAATGGTTGATAAAATTAATATTGCTTCTGCTACGATCTCCCAAAAGAACCACAAGAAACGGTTGTGAACGTACAAATCGATGGAGCAGTAACAAAATTAAAAGGAAAGATTGCAGTAGAATGCACCCACACTTCAGAAAGTGAACGAACTTGTAACCAACGACACTTGTCCGCAGTAATCATTCCAGCAATAACACCAGTAAGAATAAGTTAGAAATTGCTCGTCGAGTCACAAGCAACATTCATCAACATCCATTCCCGTGTCTCAGTGGTACAACCTCGAAAATCGTTTCCCCTGTCGCATGTAGAGCCTTTCGACCGGAATTATGTGTTTGCTGCGTATGTATACACGTGTTTTGCATTAAACAGCGAAACGAACTATACAGCCGCATTAAACACACACGCGAGGTGCAAGCGCACGCGCGAGAGAGATAGATAGACGAGTAGACAGACAGATAAATAGATAGTTGGATTGGTAGAGGAGTAGAGGGCGAGGGAGAGAGAGAAAAAGAGAGGGGAGAGAGAGAGTGAACGAGTGAGAGAGAGAGAGGGAGAGGGGAGAGAGAGAGAGAGAGAGAGAGAGAGAGAGAGAGAGAGAGAGAGAGAGAGAGAGAGAGAGAGAGAGAGAGAGAGAGAGAG
>CM052099.1:3220850-3359062 GCA_028453745.1 Agapostemon virescens
CCAAAAACCGAGACGCGAACAAGAATTCCCAGGAGTTTATTACAGTTTCCTATGGTTGTTGCACGTCGTGCCCGACTGTTTATAAAGTTGCTTATTGAATCGCACGCCGAGGCGAGTGGTATGCTGAATACAGGTTTCGCGTCGTGAAAAGAAAGGCGAACACTGGCCAACTGGTTTACCGGGTGAGGTATGCGGAAAATAAGGCCAAATAATAAAGAGTAAAATAAACATCGGACCACATAGGGATTAACCGATCGGTGCCGATACTCTGAGAGCGTAGCGAATTGCACTAAAGCAGACAAAAGATTCACGAGTCACAAATTTTCTGAAATTTCTGCGTAGCAGGGGAACGCTTAACGTTCATTTGCATACGCTTGAAGGTATCTCGTTGACGTGTCATACCCAGCTCGTGATTAACCTCTTAAGCACAATGCGCCACTATAGTGGCTTCCACGGATGTCATCTTATATTACGATGCGCTCTATTATAGTGGGTTGAGCACACTCAATTCTATTATTAACCCTTTGCACTCGAATGGCACCTCTAAGGTGCCACCAAAAATTACCATAATATTATTTAAGCGATTGTTACATTGCTACGTTCGCAGTTACGAAATCGTTAAAAAATTCAGTGTTGTAAATACGAGCAATACTAATTAATTTCATATGCAGGAAAGGAAAGAAACTATATACAATGGAGCTATTATAGATAAAAATATTGTTTCGATTTTGGAATGGAGCTGCTTCGAGCACGAAGGGTTAATTATTACAGTAAATTATTAATGTTAAAATATATGCATCATATCTTTAAGAAGAATTATAATTTAGTTATCAGAAACTTCATTCCAATGTTCTGTGCCGTACAGAGAAACTGTCCCGCACAAAATTCAACTATGCCTAAGAGGTTAATATGTCGCATGGATTCTGGTACTATAACGTTACATACAAAGAAAATAATAACAGGACAAGAAAGTATACACATTGCAATATTTTAGGCGATTGGAATTTCGTCGTTCCTACACTTATCCTCTTCCCAAGGCTCTTGCAGGTTTTAGGACGATTGTAATGGGTATCCCAAAATTAACGCAAGGTTTGAATTAAATGGAAAACACAGTTTTTAGTCTTTAGATTGTTATTTTTTCATTGAATCATAAAGTACATAGGATAGGGTTATTTATGGAATAACACATCGGGCAAATGGCCTCCACGGCTTTGCTGGCACATACACACTCTTTTGTCGAAATTTTTCATGACCTTTCTGCATAATTGTGGCTGAATTTCGTTGATGCAACGTTTAATTTCCTCGTTTTAATTTTCTTTTTAATTTCTTGTTTTTGGACGACCGGTGTGTTTAACGTCTCCAACTGATCCAGTCTCCCTGAATTTTTCAATTAATCTTTTCACAGTTGACGAGGTTAAAACACTATTTTGACCATATTTTGTATAAAATTTTCAAACTGCGGCCACCAAACTTTCATTATTTTTGAAATATTGTTCAATAATGAAACCACGTTGTTGTATCTTATAACGCTCCATTTTTACTAATCCTAAATTCTCAGCTGTCAAAGTGTTCTTTTTTCAGGGTTGCCAACAATTTAATATAAAAATGGCGGCAAATTCAAATCTTGCGTTAATTTTGGGACATCCTTTATATTTTCTCGCGAAGAGGTTACGCGAAGCATACTGACACGGGAACATATTCAGATGCGGAAATTCGTTTTTGATGAAACTTATGGGAGCTTATAGTTCTTTGAAAAATATTTGACACGTGTTTTTTTTATCGGATACCACCCACTTTAAAGGAGTGAAAACAGCCCTCAAGGTTGGGGTATTTTGGAGATATCTCGGAAACCAGAGATCGCAAAAATTTGAATTCCTTTTTAAATTATGTGTGTTTCAATGGGAAATGCAAGATCTCGCAAGAAAATTTTAACAAAAGTTTTTTTTAAAGAATAAAGCTATAAGCTCTCATAATTTTCATTAAAATCGAATTTTCGATTCGCTAAGGTGACGATTGAACCACTACTTGCAATCGAGAAATTCTGGCAACAAAATGGAATGCGATAGTCTGTGAAAGACTTAATTTGAGAGACTTAGAAATTCAGATATATTCTTAATACGTTGTTCATCGGTCACGAGCTAATTCGTGTCTTTATCCACTTTGAAGGGGTGAAAACAGCTTTCAAATGTGGGGTATCTTTGGTAGGCGTTTCTCGCCTCCGCCAATTAGGTGTTTCTCAGGAAAAATGCGCCCTCGATCTTCCGCTCCTAGTACAGGTCCTAGAGGGGAAATTCGCAACTAAGCGCATCGCCCCTTGCATTTCGCCACGGAGACCAGGTTGATGATGCGGCTATTCCGGACTCTCGGGTGGTCAAAATCGAAATACCCATTGTCGCTGGAATTAGTCTGTACTCTACGGAAAAACGACCGGTATCACGTCCGGGTCATAATGCTGGTTACCGTCCTGGTCGACTCGGCTGTCGGACATCTGGTTGATAGCATAAATAAATGCTAAATTGCCTACATACGTTTTCGTAAAATAGTATATTCTTATTGAATATTCGTCATGTGCAATTTACTAGAAACAAAATCATTCAAAGTTTGGATTCAATTGAAGCGACAGAGTTGCAAAACCCGCCATATAGGTAGGCCGGCACTCAATGTGTTAAGAGTGTCTTTGATAATGCCGCTATTACGGGACCGTCCATGTAACAATAGTTATAACACCATAAAAATTTCGACCGTTCAGATTTGACTTACCGATACTGGTGTCGCCATGCCACCGTCAATATCGACCGGGAAAACACGCTCTTATCACTACCCTTAACTCGCTCTAGACAATAGACCAGTGAAACAATATCATTGACCAAGGCTTGATCACCAAAAGTAATAGATAAGTAAACAATATAACGAACCACGTTAGATCCGACCGGTCAGTTACGCTGAAGCTTGTAACATTACAACTATCGCCCACAGTCTATGGTATAAAACTTCCATTAAAAACCGAGTTGGTCGGGACTCACTTTTTAATTCAACGTTCCTTGTACGTATCGTACTTGAACGACCGTCTCTTTGAACGACGGATGGACGCCTTACGTATGTAGAAGACGACACAATCGTCCAAAATTTATACTATTGGGTTAGCAACTAAGTGAATGCGGATTTTAAGTAAGAATGAAAATTCAAAATTTTTGCTTAAACTTGTAACTTCATTCAATTAGGTACTGCTCGTTTTTGTCGATGACCTTTTGCCATCGTTCAGGCAGCGTCATAATACCACGTTTATAAAATTTCTGATCTTTGCTATCAAAAAATTGAATTAAGTATGATTTGACATCACTAGCATCATTAAAAATTTTACCATTTAAGGAGTTTTGCATGGAACGAAATAAATGGTAGTCTGAAGGACAACACATCCCAACCCAGATCCAATAATTTTTGTCGACTGACGCATTATCATGGTGGAAAACAACACCCATACGATTTGCCACTTCTGGTCGTTTTACGTGAATTGCATCGCTCAGTTTGGCGAGTTGTTGAACATACACATTTGAATTGATCGTTTGGTTGTTTCGTAAACGTTCAAAGTGCAGAATTCCTTTATAATCCCACCAGACTGACAGCATAATCTTTTTTGGTAAATCTCTGGTTTTGATGTCGTCTGGGTTGGTTCATCTTGCATCGCCTACGATCTCTTCCGATTAATGTTGTTATAAACTATCCACTTTTCGTCGCCAGTAATTAGTCTTTTCAGAAATGGATCAATTTCGTTGCGTTTCAGATGCGAATCGCAGATGCTAATGCGTTGCGCCAAATGAATTTCCTTAAGCTGGTGAGGGACCCATAGATCGAGTTCTTGATATAGCCAAGCTTTTTTAATTTTTTTTCAATGCATGTATGCGATACATTGAGCTTCCCTGCAATGTCACGTGTTGTGCTATGACGATCTGAATCGATAATGACCTTGATATGGGTCTCATCGACTTCAACTGGACGGCCAGATCGTTGAGCATTTTTCAATGAAAAATCACAAGAACGAAATCTGGCAAACCAATTTTGACACTGCCTTTCTTTCGAGGCTTCATTCCCATACACGACACATAACTTCTTGTGTGCTTGCGATGCGTTCTTGCCTTTTCGGAAATAATACCATAAAATATGTCTGAAGTGCACGTCTTGTTCTTCCATATTTAAATTGGGAAAAAAACGAAACTAAAGAACCAATTGATATAATTTGTTTATTAAATGAAAGGTAGAAGTTCAAACAATAAGAAAAAAATATGGGCTAGGTACTTTGAACACGTTAAAGAAGCAAAAGGAAGTGTAAAATCTATCTGTCGACTTAGATGCCAACCCAATACATCCGGAAAAATACCAAGTATATAAATATGAAACCAGAATTTATGTATGGGCAATACAGGTTTATTGTATGAAAATGATACAAAATATTTTATTCGAAGTATTGTCCATCGGTAGCCTATCTTTCTGACAATTTGTGGATGCTACGAAAAACTGTTCTTTTAACACGTTGAAAGCCGAGGAAATTTTCTGTACTTCAGACAAGTCTCGTTTATTTCATTCATAGAAGTGATGAATATTATTAAAAAGAATTGTTAGTTACTGTATAAACGAAGCTCTCGCCTTGTATTACAATTCGGTTAACTTACACAATGATAAATGGATGTTCGATGCCATTGGTTTAACGACGATCATTCTTAAACGACGCGATGGCGCCGGTCAACGGTGACCGCCGTTGCATTCGAAGTTATGGAGCCATTTCCATAAATTTTCGTGAGTTATGAAGGGCTGCTCAGTTAATGTGTCTCTCATTGATGGTAATAAATAATAATCGGATGGAACCAAATCTGGTGAGTATGCCGCATGAGAAAGTATTTCCCAACTAAATACCTGAATCTTTCCCTTGACCGGTTTCGCTGTGTGCGATGGTGTATTATCATGAATCAAAATGCTTTTGTGTTGACTTTTTTGACATTTTCCTATCTTCTGGATCTTCCCCATAGCTTTCAAACATATGGAGACGGCTTCTCTTGTCACATTTAATTTATCCGCGAGTTGTCGCGTTTCAGCCTCATCCTCATCCAACGATGCTTGCAATTCGCGGTTTTCAAGCTTTTTCGGTGGTCTTCCACGTTCTTCGTTTCTCACGCGAATTTTTTAAACCGCTCGAAGCATTGTGATATACCAACAGCATGCTCATCGTAAGTTTCGACAAGCATTAGATGCGATTCCACAGCAGTTTTCTTCAAATGGTAACGGAAAATCAATGCTGTACGCAAGACGTGGTTTCCAAGCACAAAATTCGACATGTTCAACGCTATTAAAAACTATGCTGTTGTAGGAAACTTGCATGGTTGTGAGTTGAAAATCTTTATCAGATATCAAAACAAGAAAATAGCGTCAATGACGCGGTTTGACGGTAACTTCATTGACAGCTAGCAGCGCCACGTATAGGCAAATTTCGGTTTCATATTTACAGACCTGGTATGATGGAATTCTTGAATGTTCGCAATTTCTGTGATATGCAACTTTTAGTTTGTTGTTTGCTATTTCTGTTTCTTAGTGCTTCTGGTTGCTGTTCGCGATTTCTGTTAACTTCTGTCAGAATCTTGTCGTGTTTTGTCTATCGTTAATTGGTTAAGGGTAGTTTGAGGTAAAGGAAAATGGCGATCTTTAGTTAGTTGTAGGACTGATGGAAGGAGTATACTCGAAGGAGTAGGATACAGTCAATGCAAGAATATCGTGGTTCATTCAACGCTATTAAAAACTATGCTGTTGTATGAAACTTGTACGGTTGTGAGTTAATAATCTTTATCAGATGTCGAAACAAGGAAATTGCGCCAATGATGCGGTTTGATGGTAACTACATTGACAAATAGGTATGGACAAATTCTAGGTTCATATTTACAGACCTCGTATATTGTCTTTAATGTCTCGTAAATTACAAAACTGAACATCAATCTTAGAGCCCTCGTGGGCTCCCTGGAGCTCGGAACGGGACCCGAATTTCTCCATCCTGTAGATGACATTCTCGGTACTGGATTTCAACCATTGGAACCTGGGTCTGATCCGTTCCGGTCGTCTGAGAACGCTTGTCTCGATTCAACTCACGGTGCTCATGCCGTTCCCAGGATTGGTCTCCAAGTACTCCCGCCAGCCCCCTGGGGATCGGATCGGTGTCAGACCTTCCACATTCTATAGATCGAACTTTCGGGTCCGGATTCCAGCCACCGTAACCACGGTCCGGCCGTTTTCGGCTGTCCGAGAGCGCCTGTTTCGATCCAACTCCCGGTGTGTCGTGATGCCCTGGATCAGACTTTTGGTCATTCCGCCGGCCCTCTTGGGGTCGGATCGGTGTCGGACCTTCCACTTTCTGTAGATCGAACTTTCGGGACCAGATTCCAGCCACCGGAACCACGGTCCGGCCGTTTTCGGCCGTCCGAGAACGCCTGCGAACATCCCTGAAGGCATCCGTAAAGATGCAGGAGACATTTCTGGGGACCGCAGAAATAACCATTATATGGTTATTTTTCTCATTATCCTATTATGTACGCTTTGTTTTGTTTAATAGATAGAATATGATAGAATAGATAGAAACACAAATAATATAAATAGCACAAGATGGTTCTGTTGGTTTCTATTTGCAGACAACTTGCAAGGCATTTACTTTGATATTTCAGGTTGACGGTGCTGCCAACCGTTATCAATATTGTTACTTGTTACCTCAGCGATATTATACAATTTAGATGTATACGTTATCTTATAAAAAATTGAAATCATTTAGTAAAATGTCGATATATTAACCCCTTGCTGTACAAATAAAATGGAATTACTATATGCACTTTCAAAAACACAACATTTTAATTCGAAATTTACATTGCTATATATTATTGTTACGGGTTCGGGGCATCTTCAATAAACACAAGCCACATGAAATACTAATTAAGCTTTATTACATAGAGGAGGAATACTCAGCTTTGCGTCTAGCCTCAACGGCGTTCGTCAACCGTCTCTCTCATGTCTCCGTTGTATCGTCTTCACTAAGACAACGCGGTAACGAAGACCATTTGGTGCGATGTCTCTCTATCGTAACATATCAATACTCGTAACAATATTTAACCAGGTTGATATATAATATTAATGGACAGTAATTAAGTAATATTATAAAATAATAAATTAATAATTTTGTAAAGTATGATACATTTCAAAGCATTTTCGAATATATAAAGGAACTGGACATTTTTTACACTGCCAAGTTGTTTCGCTTCTTAATACATTTAACTCAGCCTTGTAGTAAGGATTCAAATCCATATAAAGGGTGTTCCAAAATTAACGCAAGGTTTAAATTAAATATAAAACACAGTTTTTAGTCTTTAGATTGTTATTTTTTCATTGAATCATAAAGTACATAGGATAGGGTTATTTATGGAATAACTCATCGGGCAAATGGCCTCCACGGCTTTGCTGGTACATACGCACTCTTTTGTCGAAATTTTTCATGATGTTTCTGCATAATTGTGGCTGAATTTCGTTGATGCAGCGTTGTGGGCTTGTTGACATAGACCTTTGACTTCAAATAACCCCATAAGAAGAAATCTAATGATGTTCAATCACACGATCTAGGGGGCCAATTCTGAGCACCGAAACGAGAGAATATATAGGACCAGGAAATGTCTCATGCAGTAATTGAATTGTTTCACTGGCTGTATGGCATGTGGCACCGTCTTGTTGAAACCACATATTGGTCACATCAATAGCATCCAATTTCGGCAGAAAGAACTGTGTTATCATGTCGCGATATCGAGCACCAGTAACAGTTACTGCTTGACCAGCCTCATTTTCAAAAAAGTATGGTCCAATGATGCCTCCAGCCCAAAATCCGCACCAAACAGTGATACGTTGTGGGTGTATTTGTTGTTCGACAATCACATTTGGGTTCTCCGAACCCGAAACACGGCAATTTTGACGATTAACAAAGCCATCAAGGTGAAAATGTGCCTCATCGCTTAGGATGATTTTACTCGAAAAATCAGCATCCACTTGTTGATGTTCAATAATCCATTCCACGAACTCTCTTCGCTGTTCATGGTCATTAGGGGTCAGTTCTTGCTTTAATTGAATTTTTTAAGCATGGAGACACACATCTTTTGTGAGTATACGCTGTAGAGAGCTTCTTGAAATTTGCAATTCTTGTCCCCGACGCCGAATTGATGTTCCTGGGGTTCATCAACACTCTCACGCACTGCTTCGATATTGACATTTGAACGACTTGTTTTGGACGACCGTATGTTTAGCGTCTACAACTGATCCAGTCTCCCTGAATTTCTCAATTCATCTTTTCACAATTGACGAGGTTAAAACACTATTTTCACCATATTTTCTATAAAATTTTCGAACTGCGACCTCCAAACTTTCATTATTTTTGAAATATTGTTGTTGTATCGTATAACGCTCCATTTTTACTAACCCAAAACTCTCATCAGTCAAATTGTCGTTTTTTTCAGGGTTGCCAACAATTTACTGCAAAAATGGTAGCAAATTCAAATCTTGCGTTAATTTTAGGACATCCTTTATAATATGACATCCGTCTTGCAGGATTGCTGTTATACTAGCAATAAATACTGTTTTCAATGTATTTCTTTCTGCTTTACTGGCTTGCCGATGCAATTTTAATATCGGTACTGTTGCAGAGGAAGGAGGGGAAAGCATTTTGAACATTTTAAATGAAACAGAATCGATGCACGATTTTCAGCGTCCACCAGGGACAGCTCTTGACGTCTCGGAAACGTCAAAGTCTACAATGGCAGATGAAATGAATGACGTCTAACAGACGTGCTAAGGGGTTAACATGTGACTTGACAGTTACATGGCCCCATAGAGGGTTAAGGATAAATCCAGCGTGTATAGTCGAATATCGACAGTCAATATTTAGGATACACAGAACCATGTCCCACTCATTTGAATACAAATATTTAAAATTATTATATCGTAAACACCATTTATAGATATTTTTAGTCATAGTGCGATAAAGTTTGCACTCATAACAAAGGGTTACCTAGTAAATACATTGAAGTTATCATTTGCGTCTCGATTGTTCATTAGATGCACGGCTCTTTCTGCATTTATGTACATTCTACGATTTCACGTAATGTCATTCCTAAAAATAGTCCGAGAATTCCTTGAACGGGTCACACTTATGGCAAGTTCCTCGAATCGTCCCTCTCAAACAATCTCCGAACCAATATCGGCAGGATTGTCAAACAGAGAGTTCCTAAGTGCTTATCTGTTTAAATATTAACAACTCCAGACGTAGTTTAACTTTGCTCATTCAACTTTTAATCTTAATTAATGCACTTCGTTGTTCTTACTGTGGAGGAGTGCAAGTAGGAAAATATTTGCCTGGAGACTATAGAATTATATTAACTATAGAAACAAACAATTTTTGCTTCGTTTCCAGATGTATATGCGATGAATTTTCTTCTCATTTGCAGAAGAATTTAAAGCTGAACCTATCAAGCACTGAAAATCGCAAGCTTGAATTGACAATAAATTAGTAGAAATCCTGAAATTCGTGGGAAAAATTCTGGTGGCTATTCAGAAACATTGGAAGATCGAGAACTGCGAATTGTTACGATGTCGTATCGATAATTGTCGAGAAACGAAAAATCTCAGGTTGTTCCGCATGAAACGTCGAACGACTGATTTGCCACAAAAGAGAAACAGTCTTTTTGGCATGACATCCCCAAATTGTCAGAAATATGGGAAAAATGTATAGCTACCGATGGGCAATACTTCGAATAAAATATTTTGTATCATTTTCGTACAATGAACGTTTATTTTCTATGAAAAAAGAAGTCCGGCTTCATACTTACACACCTAGTAAATCGAATATAAATCTGCGCAGTCTTGTTACAGCTTTGTACTTTGTTTCACTTAAGTGATTTACGGGTGGAATGAAAAACTTCTAAGTTCATGATGTCGGTACTGGAAAAAAGTAAAGTTTACATTTGCATACGAAAAGGAAACTGGTTGCAGAAAATCATTTTCGATCCTGCTCACAAGTAGAATGTCCGGCACACGGAGATCTCAGGCGCAGATAATTAATCGAGAAAGTAAAATTTCCGAAGTGAGACTGAAAGCCGTGTTCCTCGCTTTCGAAATCGACGTTAATTAATTGTATCTCTATGTATCATCAATCAGAGCATGAAAGAAGAAAGACTTTCGCGGCGGTTAACGTTCGACGACAATTACTTTTCGATTTCGATCACGCCATCGACCGAACAGTTGTTTCGACAACAAAAGCATTTCGAGTGTCTCTCTATCTCGACTCGAGACACTCGATTTCTTAAACGGCTCGCTACGGCGAGAAGTATTTTCTTTCGCGATACTCTGAGAGAGCTTCGCGTAAAACACCGAGTATCATTTATCAGACAACCTTCGCAGCAACGAATTTATTAAAGAATTACACGCGCTCTTGCTTCCGCGAAGATAATTACACGGTCGTTTACACGGGGAAAACAAAAGGCAAACCGTTGCGCAACACGGCTGGCTACTTCCGACAATTCGAGTCGAGCATTCCGGTGAAAATTCGCGAGAGTCAGTGCCGCGAGCTTATTGTGCCGGTCGCTTTCCATTCACAGGGCCATTCACACACGGCGCAGCTTCTACGAAGAAGCTGCTGGAGAACATCCTCCAGGCTCGAGACAGATGTGTGTGTTGATGTGTTGTTTCGGCAGGTGTACAGATGGGGAACAGGTACGAGCGGTGCGTGAGCGAGCGAGCGAGCGCAGACACCGACACGTTCGCACACGGGAAAGCCGGTGAACGGTAAAGAACAGGTATTTAAATGAGAAACCGGATAGTCGATTCTACCTGGCTCGGTAGAGGACGCCACGTCCTCCTCGGCAAGTGCTTACGTGCCAGACAACTTCCAAGACCCGTTCCCGGCCTTCCCTCTCCATCTTTCTCGCTTATTCATCGTCGCACAGGCTCCTGGAGCTGGTCCTTTCACTCGCTAACGTGTTCACTTGTTCACTCGCACGTTCCACTGCCTGCTTATTTACCTACCTATACCATGATTCAACGTGCCCCCTCGCTCGCTTGATTCTTCGTCTTCCTCGTTAGCATACGACTGCTCCTTTCGCGGTCTTTCTCTCTGTTTCTCTCTCTTTCTCTCTCGCCCTCTGTCTCTCTCTCTATCTCTGTTTCTCGGTCTTTCTCCGCCAGTCTCCGAGCTGAGCCTACGGGCTCCCACTCTGTCCCAGAACGACTCGACGCTCCCACTCCCTGGGCCTCCTAGCTAGGGCCCAAGTTGGTCCCCACCCTAGCAATGAAACTGCATGAGTAAGTGTCAGAGCTACTCAGTACAGTTACTGACGGCCCGTACCGTGAACGATCGCCGTCGTCGACCCGTTGTCGTTGTCCTCGTCCTCGTCGTCTTCGTTTGTCATCGTCGTCGGGTTCGTTCGTACCATGCGCTGCACTAGATAGACACATGCAGTTAGTAAGTGGCGGAACACACTTGTATCTTGCTCTCCGAATCACCTGCGCTCTTTCGCTTCACCATCTCGTTCGGTCTCTCGATTTTTTTCTCCTTCTCTTTTTCTTTCTCTCCTCGCGGCTTGGCCCCTTTCTTCCTTTCTCTGGAGCCACCTTGCTCCCGAGGGACGGATTCCCTGTAACTCCCGTGTACCCTCGCTGTTCACAGGTGTTCCGTATTCCGCGCGAATAAACGGATTTCTTTCCTGTCCCACGAGCGTCGTGAACGAGTGCGAACGATTTCGATACTCGCGCCACAATCACACTACCGCGATAACGATCCCCGATGCGTTGCATTCCCTTTTTCCGGTTCTTCTAACCATCCGACTGAATCGCACCGTCGGTCAGTCTTCTATCGAATAGATAAGTTCGGTCATCGGTAGGAACCGAAACACCATTTGTTCCTGTTCGATTCCACCGTCGGTTTAGAAAGTGTTCTCGGTGCATCGAAGTTCCTCTAAAAGTGTTCGAATTTCTTGCCGCCAAACGCCGACGGTTGACAGAGAGAGAGAGAGAGAGAGAGAGAGTTCGTCAGCTTTGAATCGTCGTTGTTTGTCAATTTGGAATTAGAAATTTCAAAATGTCCTTCTGTACGGTAGAGAAATTAATATCGTTTGTAGAGACGATCGAGCCTCGTATTTGAAACGTTTTATTGCATGGTAGCCGTTCGACGGACGCGGACACGGTCGACGGATAATCGGTATCGGATTAACATCGTTATTTCTAAAGACGATCGAGCTTCGCGTTTAACACCTCCAACAAATTGTGCTAATAGATATCGAAAAGGTCGCTGGTTAGCGACTCGTTAACGTAGGAGTTCCATTCATAAATCGCAGAACTCTGTTAGATATCTCGAAAGGACAAGAGAGAGAAAGAGAATCCAAGGAATAAGTAGAGAATCGAGGGGAGAGAGAGAAGTAGAGAGAAGGAGAGAGGGCAGGTGATAGTGGGGGAAGGTTCGGAAAGAGAGCAATCGAATAGCTGGTTCGATCGGTGGTCAGGTGTAGTTCCATGAAGAAGTGACAGTGGTCTCGGATGTGTATATGGACGAGATCGCTACGATGACCGTTCCACCGACACTGCCGGCGAAGGCTCAGGCCCGGGATGCGAGTCAGGTTGTCCGACAGACTGTGTCAATCCGGACTGTTTCCAATCCCCCCACGGCCACACTGAGCACCGGGGCCGGAGCAACGGTATTCGTCGGACTGGCCGCTCCTGGCGTTGATTCCGCGGCAGCTTGTAGGAGAAGAATCCCGGAAGTGCAATCCGCGAACGGCTACGGTAAGCAGACCAGCGTGAAGTCGGCGGCTCAGAGCCAGCAACAGCAGCAGCAGTCTATCCCCCAGCAACATCAGCAGCAGCAGCAGCTACCGTATCAACAACAACAGCAGCAACAGCAACAGGCGGCACACGTGGTGAAGATCAAGATCAATCCGGATGGCGACAAGAACGGCAGAGTGATTTCGACGGTACGACTGACTCTGGACGAGAAGATCGGCCAGGAAGACGACGAAAAGTCGAACGGGATCGCGTGCGAACGTTCGAGCAAGCGTGACGGTGGTGTGGTCGTGAGTGCGACGAATCTGGTGAACGAGCAGCGTTGTGGAAGTGCTGGTGCCGGTGACGGCTGTGTGAGAATCAGTGTCGGCTGTAACGCCTTCGAACGCAACAACAACAACCCTAACAGCAACAACAACAACAACAACAACAATAACGACAACGATAACAACAATCACGATAAACACGACTGCAACAACGCGGAGAAAGACATGGTACACAGCGAGACTTCGGACACCCTAAATTCCGGCAACAACCGGTCGAATGCCTGCTTCTACTACAACTACCAGAACCCGTTAACCGGGATGGTGATGTCGTCGGGCCAGTGCTCGCCCAGCGATACCCTGGACAGCGGCACCTGCAGCGACCTCGATGGCACGCCGCCACCCCTGCCGAAGAAGAAGAACGCCAGCACCGTGCTCCTGTCCTCGAACGATCAACACAAACGCACCGGTAGCTTGACCAGCAGCGGCGCGGAAGTGGACAGCGACGACAACGAGAGCAACATCAGCTGCGATTCTCTGAATGCCGGTGACCTGCGCGACGCGATAGTGGGTCGCAACGTGAACGGGAGCATCGAGGCTGATCGGTCGATGGACTACCATCAGGAGCACCTGGGAAACGGTGTCGAGGATCACGGCAAAGACACCGTTCTCAGTCTGAACCGGCTAGACCTGTCAAACGGAACCGAACACGTGGAACCGGCGAACGAGGACGCCACGCCGATCGCCGGAACACCGGAAGTCGAGTCGAATTCTTGCTCGTCCGCCGCCTCGCCCAGCGTCTCGCCGTCGCCTTCGGCCGCGTCGACGTTGTCGAAAGCGTCGTCGACGCCGCGGATCAGGAGCCCGGAGCCTAGCTGCGAGCAGAACGGTAAACCTCTGTCCTCCTCGCCGGTGGTGCAGGAGTGCACTTACGAGGAAAGGAAGCAGGAGCAGGAGAGGAGGATAGTGCAGGATTCCGTAAACACCGGCGACACCGACACCACCGTGAATCCCGTGACCGGCAAGAAGTACGTGTACGAGTACGACAGGTTCTACAAGTTTCACGTGAACGAGCTCAAGGGGAACAATAAGGACGCGAGCAAGGGAACGGTGTTGGGGGATAAGGACACCGACGAATGTTTTGCCGGGTACAAGATCCTCGATAAGGAAGCCATACGCAGTGCCAAGGGAACTGTGCGCGGTGTCAAAAACAGGGTGCGCGCCGGCATCGCGACGTTTCTGCAGAAACCATCCTCACAGGTCGGTGCACGCTTCTAGCCTCTCTATCATCGTCTTATTCCAGGTGTATTGTAGCCTGCGCTCCGACTCGCGGCCAAGGAATTCCTGTTGCGTGCCAATTAACGGCCGATCCTGCCTGCCTCGGAATTCTAAACAGCTCCGCGCCGCGCCATGCCATGCCATGCCATGCCATGCGAACGAAAACTTTAAATTAGTCGATGTTTATCGGCCGCCAACGAGACCACGTATCGCGAAACGCTATCTGCGTAAACCGCGAGATACCCAAACGGGTAAAAATAGACAGGCCTCTCGAGAAACGGGTTCAAAGAACCGCGAGAAAAGGCACGCGCGAGAACTTTTCTTATTAAGGGTATCCCCGCGCTTCGGATTGCTTCAGGAACGTGTTGCTTCAGGAACGGTCTTCTTTTCTCCATCGAACCGGAGGTCGCGTGTCCATGCAATTCTCTATATATGTTTCTGCACGTTCGGACGACACACATTTGCCCCGAAAGTATAGGCAAAGCTATTTCAATATCCGCTCAATCGAAAGAGTTGGAACAGGTTTCTTTTGTATCTTAATCATAAAACTTCGTAGAACATAATAGCACTAAAATGAACACCAGGACTCTCCCATAACTATAACAAAATCGTTCACCCCTTGCCATATAACAACGAGTCAGACTCGTGATCAAGATTTCGAACAGAATCTTTTAAGCATGCGTTTTCTTAATTTTCTTTAAATCGAAATAACATTCTATTTAGTCTTCGATCGCACACAATCGGTGGAGAATAGCTATGCACACGGTAACTGCACATTTGACTTTTCTTTTTGTCGTTTCGCGGAGGATAAAGAAAATCTAGTCACTATTATCAGAAAATAAATCGTAGGCCAAGGGGTTAACAAAGTTTTGAAATCATAAATAAAATTACTAAGTCGTTGGTTATCTTAAAATATTAACAACTACAACAATATATATGGTACACAAGTAAATTTTGCTTAAAAGTATACCATAACCTAGCTAAAACAACTGTTATATAACAAAAATTTATTTAATTTATGTAAATAGGATAGGAATTACTAATAAGTGAATTCGCTGAGAAAAGAAGCGTGTCATTAGAATTTTAAACTTCCGACAAATCACAATGCTCTATGAATGCATAAATGAGAAAACGAATATTGATAGATTGTTCCTCAGACATTCAACTAACTCAAGAAATAAAAATTTTACAATTTCTGTAAGATTTTTTAAATTCACTAATGACCGCACTTTCGGGGCAAATACCCCACTGTGCGATGTTCTCAAATTTTTAGCATCTCGAATGTTTCAAACGAAGTTCGATTTCAGTGGTCGTTCGGATTATCGGATTTCGGAGGTTATTTTCAATGAAAATATCTCGTTATTCCCAATTCTCAGTTATTGTAATTCTAGTTTATTCAGGAAATTTAATTTATTTTGAACTAAATGACGTTCTTGCAAGGTACATTGAAAGTATATTCACGTTTCATTAATAATTGAAACTCCCAAACCACTCTAACAATTTTGTGTCTTTATGTACGAGATGTCTCGCTAATATTAGTCATAGGGAAAAATGTTTCGGGGAAGTTTGAATTGTATTATTGAGTAGGGCATATTTCAGTGTCAGTTTTTTTCGCGAATGGACGCGTAAAGGTCATACGAAGGTCAACGTTGCTTCGGTAAATGGAATGATGGATTTTTTAAATATATTATTGGATGCAGCTTGACATTAGTTATAAAAAAATGTTAACCTACTTGTGTCAAAAGATTAGTAGCTCAGAAGGTATTTAAATTTAAATAATTCCAAGCCACCGTTATCGTCGTATATAGATGTTATCTCTATATTTTTCAACGTTAGGTTAATATAAAGAATCGAATTTACGTTGAAGCTGAAATTACTGTGACTCATACAAAGCATCGTATAATATTATCACTGCATGTTGCAAAGTATTGACCGATGCGTTAAACGATGTAAGTTAATTATCGCTCTGTGGATGTTAACCCTTTACACTTGAAACAATTCCATTCCGAAATCATGACAATATTTTCACCTACGATAGCTCCACTGTATACAGTTTATTTCCTTTCCTGCATATGAAATTAATTACTCTTACTCGTACTTAGAACACTAACGTTTGTACCAATTGCTTAACTGCGAACGGAGCGATGTAAGAGTTGCTTAAATAATATTATGGCAATTTTTAGTGTCACCTCGGAGGCACCATTCGAGTAGTAAGGGTTAAAAGTACCGCGACGAAAATGATTGTTGCGTTGAATCTTTCCTATAAAGAAAGAAAAATAAACATTTTGGTCTAATCTATTAACTTCTCTATATAAGTAGGTTAATACTATTTTATAATTAATTTCAAGCTACATCAATCGTGATGCATTAACAAATCCACCATTCCAGTTAAAAAGACGAAGATGGCCGTCATATAACCTCTACGCATCCACTAATGACAAAACTACTCAATCAAAATATAACCTACACAATACCATTCAAACTTCTCTTAAAACATTGCTCGTGACGTGTAATAATAGCGAGAAAATCAAAATGTCAACATCAAATGATACATCTCGTATATATGTACAGTAATGAGCATAACTGCACCAGTACCTACAAGTTTTGTACACTCCGCGACAGAAAGATGGCACACTACGAAAATTCAATGTTTTCATCATTTAGACATAATAAATCTAGTCTTTCTTGGTACTTATACATTTTTATTACAAAATAAACTACGTTACAAACAATAAAATTAAAGAAAATGTCCATTTGTTTATGGAAACAAAAAATAACAAAAAATCAGTGCGACAAAATGATGGCACATATACAAAAAAATACGTGATTTACGTACATAAAATATATAACATTATGTTTAATACTTTGTGTGGCCTCCCTTATTTTCCAGAACAGACAACATACGTTTTGGAAGTGACTTATATAGTTTTTTAATATAGTTTCGCCGTATTTTTTAGTATTTTTGACCGAATTGTCTTCCGCCTTCGTAAACATGCCTTGCTGGTTGTGCCCAACAATTTTCAATGATGTTGAGATGTGGCGTTCTCGCTGGCCACGTTAAAACACTAATTTTATTTTGTTCAATGTATTGCTTAACGCATTTTGCAGTATGCACACTTGCATTATCCTGTTGAAATATAAAATTTTCCCCGGAAATTGTCTGTCCGAATTTAGATAATTGCTGGTCTATCAAATCTATATAAATTTTGCTATTCATAGTTTTCTTTATAAACTTTATCTCAGCAACTCCTCGATACCCAATTCCGGCTCAAAGCATTACTCCTACGCCACCTATGTGTCTATGGCTTAATATTCTTTGTTCTTTCCGCAGATCGAGAAAATAGTGTGCGAAACTATCCGGCCCATCTACATTAAACCTTTTCTCGTCACTAAAAATAAAACGACGCCACTTTTTTCTTCAATGTATATGTTCTTGTGCAAATTTCAGACGCTCTGATTTATGCTGAGCGGTTAAAGGTGGTTTTTTTCTCAACTTTATTCGAACTAAGTGCGGACATTCTCTTATTATCCTTTGCACATTTCGTATATTTGTATGTACGCCAGCTGCTTTAGCAATTTCTCGTGCTGTTCTCGAAGAATTCGAAGCTTCTTTTTAAATTGCACGTTTTCCGCGTTTGCTTATTGCTTTCGGTCGACCGGAACTCTTTTTTGTACCGTATGTTTTGGGATTTTTTAATAAATTATACACTACTTTTCTGCTCCGATGTATAATACGTACAATTTTCGAAAATTTGTAATTCTCTTTATACAATGTCAAAATCGTTTTTATTTCAGCATCCGATAAAGATTTTCTACTACCCATAGTGTAATTTCAATAGAAGATAATAAGAAACATACAAAATATTTAATGTACAGTCACACAGTACACGATACAAACAGTCTGATGGTCTAGTGTCAACTGTAGAAAAAGAATTTTAAGACAGTGCCATCATTTTGTCGCGTCGGTGATCCCCGATTTTTACATTTAGACTAGAATCTGTAACCTGCGCTTAAATCCGCCGGTGTAAGTAGCCTTGAAGCTCCACCGAAGTACATTTACGGAAAGAAACATATCAAATTTCACCACAGTTTTCAGAAATAGCAATATTTTACGGGTGTGCCATCTTTTTGTCGCGGAGTGTATAAATCACTATTTCTTGCTAGGAATATAGAAGAATAACAAAAAATTAAGATTATAATTATTTTTATCATTGTTAGAAGTAACTTAAGCAATTTTTTCAATAATTAATATCTCCTTGACTGGCAATGATAATTAAACTAGTTTGACGCTAGCACGATACAATTCTCTTAACCCTTAGCACTCCAATGGCTCTCCTGAAGCGACACTGATAATTGCCAGAATCTTATTCGCAACAATTTATACATTAACCTCTTAGTCACGGCTGAATTTTGCGCGGGGCTGTTTCTCTGTACTGCAAAGTTCATCGCGAATTACGTGTAAATGATACAGCACTGCGATGTATGGAATGAAGTGCTTCATTATAAAATTATAATTTTTCTTAAACATATGATACACGTATGTTGTCTTTAACAATTTACTTTAATAATTAATAATACAATTGATAATAATACAATCGCATCCGCGAAAGCCACTATAGTGGCGTACAGTGCCTAAGAGGTAAATTTTTGTAATTAAGAAGTTAGTGAAAATTGAAGTGTTGCCGTGCGATTAATAGTAACAAATTTGATATGCACGAGAAGAAATGAACCACGTGCTATGGAATTATTGTAGGAGAGAAAAATGTTTCGAATTAGGAATTAAAATTGCTTGGAGCGCAAGGGGTTAGTTGTAGGCGATAAGATGTGCTGAACATACCAAAAATATTTGAACAAAATTTATTCAGCCGTTCTATCAGACATCGTAACGTTTACAACGAATTAAGTTGCTCAAGAAAAGAACGTCCTGTTCAAAATAGTTTTAATGGCAAGAATGAATAAAAAAATTATGAAGATACTTAAAGTATGTTACGAATAACTCATTAAAGTTTTCTAAAGATACGTTACTCGGTTCTCTAATAAAATCTGTGAAAGTTTTGCGTTTGTATCATTTTCTTCTTACGTCGTAAACAAAACGATAAAAATTATGCAACGATCATTATTATCTAATATCGCTTCCTGTTCCCGGATGGCATTATTTAACCCATTTATGTAGGTATTCTCGTGTGGTTTTTTTTCTACTAATTGGTGACGCTCCGAGAGCGTGCTCGTTGCTTCCTCGTTGCTACAGTGTAACGCACTTTAAAGAATACAACGAAGCATCCATTATTGAATTCAACGAGGAAGCCGTGAGTGTTCGAATGAATGAGCCTGCTGATTACGTTGCCGGAGCGAGTACATTTTTAATGCCCGGTAATTATTTTGTTTACTTTACCAGCGCGTCTTCCGGAACCTGGAACATCTCGGGAGATAACGAGGCATCGTTATAGTCTTCGTTAAGGAACTTCAATTTTTCGATAATTATTGCACGTTCCACGATTTTAACACTGTTTAATTCCTTATTTCTACACTGTGATCATTCCGTGAAGTTCTCTAGAATGTTACGGGTTACGAGTTGGTGATTATTCTTTCGCGGTGCCAGGCTCACAGACGATTTGAATAGGTTCAACGATCGTGCGCCGACGGAAAACTGATGAAAATGTTTAACATTCTCGGCTCTTATGACATTGTCGCTGATCTTGAAGACTATGTACTATAACTTCTGCTCACGACAGACCCTAGTTTTTATCTTTCCGTTTATATTATATGTGACGTGCCGTTGCTCGCGGTCGCGAATTCGAACAAAGTTGTAAATTTCTGTTAGCGCGGCTGCGTTTGTAAGACGCAAAACAGGTGGCGATCCTCGATATCTGACAAGGGAACATATTTAGATGTGAAAATCCGATTTTGATGAAACTTATGGGAGCTTATAGCTTTATTGTTTAAACAAAACGCTTTTGTTAAAATTTTCTTGCGCGACTATATTTTCCATTGAAAAACACAATTTAAAAAAAATTCACATTTTTTCGACCTGTGGTTTCCGAGATATCTCAAAATACCTCAACTTTGAGGGCTGTTTTCACCCCTTGAATAGACGTGTTAAATATTTTTCAAAGAACTATAAACTCCCATAAGTTTCATCAAAATCAGATTTTCGCATCTGAATATGTTCACGTGTGAGTATGCGACGAGCGATTCGCAACTCTTCTTCGACCTTCACCAATGTCGTCGGCCAAATTAATTTTGGACGGTTAGTTCAATGTTTTCTAGCGAACCGTGTTACAGGGTACGGAAAGTTAGGAAGATCTCGCGATGATAGATCTTTAGCAGAACGTAGGATACACTCCGAAACGATGGTGTATTTTGCGAGATTCTAAATTCAACTCGAACGTTAGTCGAATTTATTTATCTCATGACCCAAACGATGGTCAAAGATTCCAGTCTTGATCCACTCACACGATATATAACAATTACGTAAGTTTCATAAGCTAATACATATCGGTCGTTTTAACAGTTCCGAGTGCAATGCCGGACTTCTATTTTCATCTAGAGTATAAAAATCTTCATTTAATTACACAAATTGTAGGGATTAAATTGAATGAATAGTTGTTAGACGAGGATCAACAGAAAGATTAATGTATCTGCAGAAGAAACCATTAACCCTTTGCACTCCAAACACTTTTAATTCCTAACTCGAGACATTTCTTGATCCTAGAATAATTCCATTGTACGTGGTTAATTTTCTTTCGTTTATATCAAATTTGTTACTAAATGCGTAACACTTCAATTTTTATTTACTTCTTACACGGGAACATATTTAGATACGAAAATCCAATTTTGATGAAACTGATGGGGGCTTAAAGTTCTTTGAAAAATATTTGACACATGCTTTTTTTATCGGCAACCATCCACTTTGAAGGGGTGAAAACAGCCCTCAAAGTTGGAATATTTTTGAGATATCTTGGAAACCACAGGTCGAAAAAATTTGAATTCCTTTTTAAATTATGTGTGTTTCAATGGGAAATGTAGTCTCGCAAGAAAATTTTAACAAAAGTTTTTTGTTTAAACAATAAAGCTATAAGCTCTGATGAGTTTCATCAAAATTAGATTTTCGCATCTGAATATGTATGTTCCCTTGTTAGATGTAAACATTGTAGTGTAAAAATTGTTATGAATAATAACCAGACAATTTTTAATGTCGCCTGAGAGGAGTCATTGGAGTGCTAAGGACAAAAGATATTGTTGCGACGGCAACACCGAAGGTTGTCCGTGCCTAACCCCGCAGTCAGAATTTTGTAAAGACACAATAAAAGGGCAGGTAGAAGGCGCGACTTACGACCGCGCCGAACACGGACAATTTTGACTCCGACGAACGGACCCCACGTGCGACGCACGTGAACAGACCCACGTGCAACGCACGTGAAGACCAGTGGACAAACCCTGCAATAAACGACGTTAATCCCTTATCGACACCATTTCCTAGTCCTTCCGAGACACTCCGTCAAGCACCAACAATTTCCCACTCCTTCAGATATACCCCCCAAGCACGCTCTTTCCATCATTCCTACAACCAATTAAAAAACGCTAAATTCCTCCACCAAAAACTACCCTCAACCAATGACGACAAAACCGAGGTGACAACGGACAGAACGCGACAAGAATCGACAGATACAAAAGAGAACACAGAGATAACACGAAGATACCAACTAGATCTCAGAGACAACACGAACAAGAAATCGCAAACAGACGAATAAAGACATCACGAACAGAACAGAAATCGCGACACTGTACAAAGTAAAAATAAAGAAAACCGCAACCAAAGACTATCGTGTAATTATTACGCGAACAAAGGTGCTCAGTGACGATACCGTACACTGAGAAGAAGGTATCACCGACGTGACACCTTCGCATACAACAGATATGTTTAACGAAAATTGATAAATAGACCAGTGAATGGTCGTAAACACAATTAATCATGAAATAGTTATAGTGGTCCGTTTCCCGAGGGTGAATGTAGATTTAGTATTACGTGAATCACTGTGTAAAACAAAAGTTTTTTGTTTAACCCCTTGGCTACTGTGGGCGCCTGTAGGTGCTCAGAAATTTTGCGTTTCTGACACTGAGGACGCCTATAGGCGCTCGACATAGTTTGGCTTTTGAAAATATCTTGTGAAATACTTTACGTAAATATTAAATTCCTAATATTTATACTCACTCGGTCCAAAGAAGTAAATAATTCGTTTTAATGTAGTAAAATTCAGTTTTTTGACATATCGAAATATGTTTTCACAAAAATGCATCCCCACCCAAAAGTTCGCCGATCCCGGCGCACATCGTAACTCAATTTCTACCGTATGGTACGGCCGATGCGTACCAAAGTCTGCAGTAGTCAAGGGGTTAAATAATAAAGCTATATGCTCCCATAAATTTGATCAAAATCCGATTTTCGCATCTGAATATGTTCCCTTGTTAGATGCAAACATTGTAGTATAAAATTTGTTATGAATAATAACCTGACAATTTTTAGTGTCGCCTCAGAGGAGCCATTGGAGTGCTAAGGGTAAAAGATATTTTTAACAAAAATTGATAAATAGATCAGTGAATGGTCCTAAACGCAATTAATCATAAAATACATAGTTATAGTAGTCAGTTTCCCGAGGGTCAGTGTAGATTTAGTGTCAAGTAAATCACTGTGTATACATTCGTAACTGGACACTGCGTTCGCAAAATACGTTTTGCAATCCACCCTGTAGAAAGTAAGACGCAGAGGGTACGCACAGTGTATCGCAAGAAAGTGTTCCACTGTGAAATGTCACACAGTTTATAATTAATTCGCGATAACATTCCAAGCTAGAGGAATGACGGAACTTTTCCAGCATTTCCCGTTCCGCAGCTCCGAGTTGCTACTGACCAAGATAGTGTAACAGGGAGAGGGTGGTGAAAGGCATTCCCAAAGGTCAGACGGGTACGGTGTCGAAAAATCTTCGTATGGCCGGTCTAGATTCGCGTGCTCCGGAAGAACGAGTCCTCGTTTGGCCATTCCTTCGACACCGACGATTAACTTGGAACATTTTTGTGACAGAATTCATAAAGCAGAGACAATGAAGCAATGAATGGTCAGACGATCATCCTTGTCCGTCGCAGAGATGCGAGCGTGCACAACGGAGCAAGGTCGACAGAATCCTAACTACGATTCTTTAGGATAATCAATCTCCAACAGCGAGACCAACTGACCACATAATCAGCCCGTGCTGTCAGATGCAGTAAAATTCATCTGCTTGTTAATTATTCTTTACTAGTTACCGAAATAATTGTGGGTTAGGTTTTAGACACAAGGCGTATTGAGGATAAGGCGTAATGATATAGATGAGAATCGTGGTGTATGAATGTCGTACTATATGTGATGTTGTTTATGTTTGAATGCGAAACGCTCGAGTCATCGAGAGAACGAGGGAGTCCGTTAAGGTATGCGAGAGAATGAAGACGTGTGTCCACAAGAGCAAACGCAGTGAGAGAGAGAGAAAGAGAGAGAAAGACAGTACGTTGCGAGAGAACACGTGTCGCGAGAGAATATTATATTATACATTATAGTATTAATTACTTTCAATACCTTACTTGATAATAAATCTATACTCAATTTCTTTGTCGATCCACGAGATAATTTATTGTGATTACCCACAATAATGCTTATAGAGACTTTTGAAATCACAGAATTACATTTTGACGTTGAATTACGTTTCACTAACCGATTCCACAGATACCGTTACTTTCTACAATGTTTTTACAGAGACTTTATGGTTATTCTCCGAAAATCAGGCACGATCTTTCGCAATCGAATACATTCTTCTAAGTGTTACTGAGGATTACAGACAATTTATATTTTTCATACAGCTATATTCAGTGTTTAAATATTGACTACAAACGAACAACATTTGATTTCGTTTAAAAAGAAAGGGATAATATTTAAATTTGTTAGACTTTAAAATCGTTTAAAATCTTCAACACGAGTCCGACTCGTTATAATATGGCAAAGGGTTAATAGACTTCGTCGAACACTAAAAAGGTTATTTTACACAACTAAATGACAAGAATTCATCTATCAACAACTTTTAGTCATACTTTATAGAGTATATAACCAAACAAATGAATGCGTTGAACAATTCGTTCAAAAACCGTGAATTAAAAAATATTCGAATTCGTTATTTTGACGGGTTTTGTAAACCTCATGTAAACTGTACTAAATTAAACGGGTTGATTGGTAAATAATTGCATTCATTTGAAAGAATGTACAACTTTCACTATTCAGTAATTGTACTCTAACATTCAGAAACTATCAAATTTCATCATAATAATAAACTAAAGTAACGTTAATTGGCTTCTCTACCTTACCAAGGCACAGAAACTCGATGAATCGTTAAACTTAATATTACCACGAATAAGACGTCAAATGAAAAACCGGTATTAATTACTTCAGACTTGTTTCTACGCGTAGAATCATCCCCTGCTCGCTTATACTTCCCAACCTGTATACGGGAAGATCGATTACGATTGTTAACTTACAAAAATATGCAACAAAATTGGTATTAATTAAAGACTGCCTAGTGAATAAGCATAACAGGCTTGGTACATGAGCAAATGTTTAATCTTATCGAAATTTTGAAATCGATACTTAATACACAGTGGCTCACAAAAGCAAAATAATTGCTTCCTCATTGATTAATGCCGGCTATCATTTACACGTTTCTAAACAATTCATCAATTAAACAACGTGAAGTACGAGGGTCAGTTAAATATTAATCGGACTTATTGTAAAATTCATATGCTTGATAATTATTCTTTACTAGTACCGAAATAATGCTTTTAGAGACTTTTGAAATCACAGAATTGCATTTTGAGAAAACGAACGTAATTATTCCGTTTCACTAACCGATTCCACAGATACCGTTACTTTCTACAATGTTTTTACACAAACTTTATGGATATTCTCCGAAAATCAGGCACAATCTGTTGCAGTCGAATAAGTTCTTCGTACATTATGTCGTGTGCAGTGTCGAAATATTTTTTCTTAGATTTCATTTCCATGAAACATAAGGCCGTAGTAGTTTATACATATATAGATTTGAAAACGAAATTATTAGGTTATTTCGAAAGTAATTTCGTTTTTCTCCTAAGAGAGAATTCAATTGTATTTTTTTTACAGTTAACTGCACACTTAAGCCGCATGATTATTATATATTTTGACAGCTGATACAGCAAAGCTTGCGTGTGAAAAAGTTCGATTCATTCTACGCAGTAGTTTTTGGTTGATGTCCTGTCAAATATGGAGAGTGGAAAGCAGCATTTTCCGCATATTTTACTATTTTACTATCTAAAAGGTAAAAATGCTGTTCAAGCAAGAAAAAAATTATCCGATGTGTATGGAGAAGATGTATTGAATGAACGTCAGTGCCAAAACTGGTTTGCAAAATTTCAATCCGACAATTATGATGTTGAAGATGCACCATGTTCTGGAAGGCCAGTTGAAGCTGATGAAGGCATAATAAAGGCATTAATTGATTCAAACTGGCGAATAACAACTCGTGAGATTGCTGAGGGATTTAATTTATCGAATTCGACCGTTCATTATCATTTGAAACCTCCTAGGTATAATTTCAAAGCTCGTCATATGGATTTCTCAAAACGAAATTACTTTCCGAGCAACCTAATAGTTTTTTAATAGATGGAAGCGGCAAGGAGATGCGCAGGTAATTTCTGTTTTTCTAAATAGAACGGTATGTTTTTGTACTTACATTCTGATAAAGTATTTCAAGACGAATACAATAACTTGTTCGAAAAGTTGGAAAATTAATAAAATTCAGAATCTAACCTTATACTGTAAAGATTTGAAACGAAGGCGATGGGTTAGCTTCGTACTAGTTAACAAGCTATTAACTATGTTTCTAACAATAAATTCTGTTAAAAAACGAAAGGCTTGCTTGTGAAAAGTTGGAGTGATTCTACGCAGAAGTTTCTGGTTGATGTCCTATCAAATATGGAAAGTGAAATCAGCATTTTCGGCATATTTTACTATTTTACTATCGAAAACGTAAAAATGCTGTTTATGCAAGAAAAAAATGATCCGATGTGCATGGAGAAGATGTATTGACTGAACGTCAGTGCCAAAACTAGTTTGCAAAATTTCGATCTTGCAATTTTGATGTTAAAGATGTACCACGTTCTGGAAGGCCAGTTTAAGCTGATGAAAACACAATAAAGGCATTGATTGATACAAACCGGCGAATAATAACTTGTGAGATTGCTGAGAGATTAAATTTATCGAATTTGTCCGTTCATTATCATTTGAAACCTACTCGGTATAATCTCAAAGCTCGTCAAACGAAAACGAAATTACTTTCCGAACAACCTATAGCTTTTTAAAATTCGACCAAATAATTTGTTTTTTCTCAGATGTTAGAAAGCATCGTTTTCTAAGTTTCTTTCTCATATTGGAATTATTATCGTTCAGAATTTTTCAGAAGGAAGGAGAAGTTTGTGATGATTAACTTCTTTATTTGGGTCTATAATAAATATTTAAAATATACGTTAACAATATTTGAGGAAGTTGTATCCATGTGTAATAATGTTTCATCAAAATCGGTTGACGTATAAGAATGCCGTGGCCATTGAGAAATGTTAGAATCTTTGAATTTTGGACTCGCGATAATAATGGCAGAAATTGTAAGAATCTGCGATTCAAATTAATCTGAAATCTTAGTTCAAAGATTTTTGCAACTGATTATATGTATATAACTATCGCGTGCGCTCGCCGATTTCGACGAAAGTGCAGGTACATAGTATACTTAACCCTTAACACTCCGATGGCGCCTCTGAGGCGGCACTAAAACTTACCATGCTATTATTCAAAACAGCCTTTGCTTCACTATATTTCTCTTTAAGAAATCGGTAGAAAATCGATTGTTGCAAATACGAATAATAGTAATAAACTTTATATACGCGAAAGGAAATTAGCTATGTACAATTGAACTATTCTTTATCAAAAGGTGTCTTGATCTTGAAATTAAAATTGCCTGGAATGTAAAATACCTGATTTTCTCGACGTTTCTCCCGCGAGAAACTAAGCTAACCATAAAACTGTTACGTTCTATGTATTATGTAAGTGCAACTACTGATAAACCTTGAATATTTTACAAAAATAATTAAAAACGAAATCAACTTCATTAGTATGTCTTCGACGTCAACGCATTACATCTGCAAGTATTAACCGTGTTTTCAACAAACTGCCCCAGAGAGTCAGCTGGTCGACTGTCCACGTGCTTACATTAGATTCGCGCGTGGTATTTGTTTAACTTTGTTTTTTATTTGATTGTTAAAAAACACCTTCGAAGATAACTGCACCCAAACTGACCATAAACCCAGGCAATAACGACGTTAACATGTATATCGTTCTGAACATTGTAATCGTCGCTAAAGGTGCTCATATTTTACGCATAAATGACAACTGAAATACCAGTACAATTTCTATATCGTTTTCCAAAACAGTTCGTGAAAAATAGAAATCTTTTTATTATAAAAAGTTTAGAACTATTGAAGGTATTATATACATATAGATTATTCAAATAGCATTATACACTTTGAAAATTAAATTCTGACGATTGGTATCAACGCAAATTCAACGATTAAGTTTACTGTGACCTTGCAATAACCTTAGACTTTGATGAATTTCTTAAAAAGTGAACATTTTTAACCTCAGCCGAGTGCACATCGATAGATTATTCTGAACCTCGGACTTGTACAGATCGCGAGAACGTCGCGAGTATATCCTGAACTTTGTACTTCGAACATCGCAAGAGAACTTTGAACTTTGTATTTGTATACATCGCGAGAACTTTAAACATTGATTTCTTACATATCAGATTGGACTTTTAGAACTTTAAACTTTTCGTACAATATATGTCTAGAATTGTCAAGGAATCGTGCCAGGGTCTGTGTTGCGATCAAGTGGTACACTGTCATTTTTGAGGTGCTGTCGACACGATCATAAATTTCTCGTTCGCCTAAAGGACACTTTAGCCAAGCATAGTGACCGAATTCCATACCATTTCACCAAACAGAACCGATACAACGGCTTAAAAAAGTTCAACGATAAAATAATTTACAGCTTCTTTACCCAAGTATGGTTTCCAAGTATAGACTTTCAATGTTTAGTAGATATGTCTAGAATTGTCTAAACATCGTGTTTGGGTCTGTGCTGCGAACAAGAGGTACACTGTCGTTTATGAGATATTTATGGGCATGGTTGGCCTTAAGAATTAGTTACGGACTTGGATACGGCTGGAAGTTAAGCATTTCGTTTTCGAAATAGGCAACAGACCAGCCGTACTCCACTCGACGACAATCGACGCATCGCAGACCCACCCGCAGCAGAATGGAGACACCAGTTTCGGGGAAAGATCCTTGAACAAGGGATCTCTGTGCAACGTATTACAAGACTTCATGGGAAAACGAAATTACGAAGTCAGTAGACGTTGCACAATTTAGGATTACGCCCTAAACTGATGATTCGTTTTCCATTTATCTCTACCAAAGGAAAAATCATTTTCCGAACTTTTGTAGGGACAGGCCGGGAGGAATTCTGCAGATCCTGGGTCTAGGACATCCATAGAACATTTTGAACCACGAACTAGTACACATACATTGAACAATTTGAACCATCAATTAGTACACATCCATAGAACATTTTGAACCACGAATTAGTACACATGATTTAGTAGTATTTACAATTAGTACATCATCATTAGTACATTATCATTTTGAACTTCGGACTAGGACAAATTGAGATAATGTAGAACTTTGAACTTTTAGAACGTTAGAACCTTTGAAACTTTAAATCCTTAGAAATAATAGATGCATATATGCGCATGCAAAATCGATTAATCCATTGTCGTGAATTAGAGCGTTATTGCCTTGAACCAGCGGCAATTCGAACGGAACGAACGTTCGAAACACCGATTTTCTCGCGATCGTTGATCCACGTGCAGCGTTTCGAACAGGCTCGAATCGAGCGGCTAGAAGTTGCGCTCGAAGAGTTTGCCCGTCCAGTGCACTTGACTCTTGCCGTTCGCGAAAAGCGTTAGATGTACAGTTAGATCACCTCTCAGCCGACGATGGGCGATCGGTTTGGATCGACGTCGAACCGCGTCGATCGATGACGTCTCATCGTCGTCCTCGAGTTGTACTGTTTCCGGTGTTGCCATGCGGGAGCGTGCCAAGGTAGACGCGCCACATTGGCGAAACGTATCGTCTATGCAGAACGAATCGACATAACGGCAGATCCGATAAAGTGATATCACGGCAACCAGCAAGAGCACGTACTCGGTGTCCCAGCAGGAAACCAGTTGCTCTCCTCTAACAGATTTTTCCCGTTCGTCTTCCGCACGCTTCCCTGTTTCCGAGGCATCTTGATTATCTTCGGCTGTGCATCCGATCAGTTTTCACTTTAACAGAAGATAAATAATGGTCGCACAGTGTACATTTTATAACCTACATTATTTTAACGTTACTATACTAGGTCGCTCAATTCGTCTCGGCACCTGCTACAATATGATGAAGTCACAAATGAGCCGTTTCTTGCACAAATCGATTAACTCCGTGAAACAAAAAGTGGAGAAATACGATGAAATAATGTGCATTGTTTTTTAAAATTCTCTTTATAATATTAACTGAAATAAATATTGTAAAATGCATGAATACGGATGTAGCTTTCATCTAACAGTATATAATATTAATAATAAAGAATAGTCAAAAAGTTATCGTCAATAATATTACAATTTTTATTGGTGAAACTAATCGAGTTGGCAAGTGAAAAAAGTAATTTTAAATTCAGTGTTTAAATTTTTTAATTTTTTATCACAGAGAAAGTTAATTATTAGGTATTTTTATTACAGATTTTTCATAAGAATGAATGTTAATGATTCTGTTATAATATATTGTTATTTGTGATTAATTCTTCGGCAATATAAATGTCTTCTTTATCAGCTATTTATGAAGACTCGTCACTTCTGTTTTTTCTCAAGTTTGTTATAGTAATCATGTTTAGCAGGAGGAATTTTTTTAAAACCACCGACAAATTGAAATAATTGTTTATAATAATTCAACCAAAATACGATCTGAAAGTGATGTTGAAAACACTGAAAAAATATGTAGTAGTATGGAGTTAATCAAAATGGCCTCTAAGATAAATTATTTATTATTTAGTGGGCAAAAAATTTTTGTCGTTTAATGATGTTAATCTTAATTATTAAAGAAAGTTATTCTAAATATAAAAAGTTATGACTATATCAAGTGCTTTGATACTTAAAATTAAGATTATTAAAAAAGTGGTGTTAATTCATTTGTACAGTTAACGGCTCAAATTTACATTAATATGTAGGTTGTTCGAAAAGTAATTTCGTTTATTCTCAATAGAGGACTTAATTTTATTGTTTCACAACCAATTTTACACTTAAGCCGCATAATCATTATATATTTTGACAGCTGATACAGCCAGGCTTGCTTGCAAAAAAGTTCGATTGATTTTAAGTAGGAGTTTTTGGTAGGTGCCCTATCAAATATGGAAAGTGAAAAGCAACAATGAAGACACAATAAAGGCATTAATTGTTGCAAACCGGCGAATAACAACTCGTGGGATCACTGAGAGATTAAAATCCAATTCGACTGTTCATGATCATTTGAAACCCCTTGGTTTAATCTCAATTAACAATTAATCTCCATTAAAACGAAATTACTTTCCAAACAACCTTAATATATTAATATATTAGGGATACAAATAAATTTCCGCTGTTTTTTGTTTTTTTTTTATTTTTCACTATAACCGAATCGAAAAGTGTGACAAAATTCTGAAGTCATTATTTTGATAATACGATGCTACTATACAAATTTTGTGGTAGTGCCACAACTACGATTGTACAAAATCTGCATTTTTTGGGAATTTTCATTTTTTATAACCAGGATTCCCAACTTAAAAATCGGTAAAAATTCTCACAAATGCACATCGACATCCTTGATATGTCAAAATTTTTTCATAATTTTTGTATGCAATTAAATATGAGAAACTCGATCGAAACCTTTTAATCCGAATTCATCCTATAACTTCATCCTTGGTCATGATAGAGGATTGTAATTTTTTTTAACTTGTGATTTTACACGAAGCGGTTTCTAGTTATACTCGGACGAATGGCACAGAAGTAATTAAAATCGGTTAACACGTTGAATGCTATGTCAGTCCCTAGGGATTGACGGTATCAAATTTACAAATTAATATGTTATAGATAATTCATATAATATTAAGAAATATTTGCACTATTTCAATAGATTTGATTGACACAGAAAAGCACAAATGGGCTGAGCGAGTCTTTTGCTTATGCACAGTTGCATTATTTCCGTTTAAAGATAAATAAAATGTGACGCGAAAGCTGACTAAAATGGCTCCGCATTCATCGTGTTAAAGGACATTCTTTACCATCTTACGTAGCTATACACTTTCCGTTGAATAAATGTAAAGGATAGTCATTTGTAGAGTAGTTATTAATATTTGACCACGTTCTTTCACTTCTCGCAAAGGACAGATTATATTGGGTTGTTCGGAAAGTAATTTCGTTTTTTTTTTTTTTGTGAAAATGAAAGACAATTTTCGTATAATGAACAAATATTTTATTAAATTATATATTGGCCATTCTGGTCCAATACCTTTTGCCATCTTTCTGGTAGTAGCATGATTCCACGCTAATAAAATTTTTGGTCTTTGCTGGCAAAAAACTGATCGAGGTAGTTTTTGACCTCCTCATTTGAAGTCAAGGTTTTACCGTCTAAAAAATTTTGCAGTGACCGAAACAAATAATAATCCGAAAGTGCCAGATCTGGAGAATATGGTGGGTGTGGCATTGTATCCCATTCAAGCTGTAAAAGCTTTTGGCGAGTGATCAAACTTGTATGAGGTCTCGCATTATCTTGGTGGAACACTACACCTTTTCTGTTGATTAATTCTGGCCTTTTTTGTTGAAGTGCATCATTCAGTTTGTCCAGCTGATGTCAGTAGACTTCCGAATTAATTATTGTGTTAACCGGTAAAAGCTCAAAACAAACGATTCCTTTAAAATCCCACCAAACAGACAGCATCACCTTTTTTTTATGGATATTGGCTTTGGAAATGCTTTGAGCCGGTTCATCTTTTTTGCTGCATGATCTCTTGTGATTGACATTGTTATATACAACCCATTTTTCGTCCCCAGTAATGATGCGCTTCAAAAATGGATCATTTTCGTAACGTTTGAGAAGCGAATCACAGAATTCAACGCGACTACACAAATTTCTCTCCGTGAGAACGTGGGAAACCCATGTATCGAGCTTCGAGGTTAAACCCAGGCCTTTCAAGTGGTCATAAACAGTTGAATTTGATAAATTTAACCTCTCAACGATCTCATGTGTTGTTATTTGCCGGTTTGCATCAACCAATGCCTTTATCGTGTCTTTATCAGCTTCAACCGGCCTTCCAAAACGTGGTGCATCTTTGACATCAAAATGGCCGCATCGAAATTTTGCAAACCAGTTCTGGCACTGGCGTACTGTCAACACATCTTCTCCATACACATCGGTTAATTTCATTCTGGCTTGAACAGCATTTCTACCTTTTCTATAGTAAAAAAGTAAAATATGACGAAAATGCTGCTTATTGCTCTCCATATTTAAAAGGCCACGAACCAAAAACTACTGCATAGTATCAATTGAACTTTTTCACACACAAGCCTTGCAATATCAGCTCTCAGAACATATAATGATTATGCGGCTTAAGTGTGATGTTGGGTGCAAAAAAATACAATTAAATCCTCTGTTGGGAAAAAACGAAATTACTTTCCGAACAACCTAATAGTTAACACTACAACTATCGAGTAATAAATCCAACCTATGCATATTGCCTCGTAATAATGACAATATTGTATCCATTCAGATCTCGTATAATGTTTATCGTAATGTCTGCTTCAATGAAGAAATTCATTCGAAACTTTCTGGTGAAAATGTTTTTATAACTTCGGTAATTGTAAAGGAAAAAATCAGGAACCAGTCATTTCGACTGGTTCGGTAGTTCTAGTGTTAAGCAATGTTGATCGCAAAGCGTACACCGCTGCATATCATGAAACTAGAGACTTGCGCAGAGATATAGCGTGAGAGAGCGGGTTGGTGGATGAAAGAGAGATGTGCATCTTCCTGCAAGCGGAGCAGAACGATCACGAATCCGCTTCTTGTGACCATGTCTCACGAGATGTCGCAGTGTATTGGCAAGATCAGTATGCTCGACTCGAGATGCTCGTCGTGGCCACGGGCGAGCGGAGTTTCGAGAGGTTGGACCAGAAGAGAAATCTGTGATTACGCTCCTTTTTTGCCGAGACGGTAAAAAGCGAGTCGACTTGTCGTGGTCCACTTGCAACGAAACTCATTTAGACCGGACCGAAGCGTAATAAGTGGTTCATTTGGATACGGCTGGTATCCGTGGACGCCTTTCTACAATTTTCCGTTCGTAGGTGTATCTGGACAGCACTGGCATTTGCGATTTATAGTCTTTACTCGCTGATTCCAAATAAACGTGACTCGTTTTTACAGACTATCTTCGAGCTCGGAGAAAATGTGCTTGAAATGTTGAATCCCGTTCTTTTGTAAAAATTGTGAACATTTTACAATGTTGCTGAATAATGAGGCGATCGAGTATTTTAATATACGGCTATTAACGGTTTTATTGAAAGTCTGGTCTGAATGAAAACATACAAATTATAACTCCTTGCCATACCATTTTCTTTGCAACTAAAGCTACGCCAACGTCTTCGTCACTGAAAGTGTTACATAAGGAGACAAACAATTTATATTTTTCATACAGCTATATCTACTTCAATGTTTAAATATTGACTATAAACGAACAACATTTGATTTCATTTAAAAAGAAAGGCATAATATTTAAATTTGCTAGACTTTAAAATCGTTTAAAATTTTCAACACTTGTCCGACTCGTTATAATATGGCAAAGAGTTAATAGACTTCGTCGAACACTAAACAGGTTATTTTACACAACTAAATGACAAGAATTCATCTATCAACAACTTTTAGTCATACTTTATAGAATATATAACCAAACAAATGAATGTGTTGAACAATTCATTCAAAAACCGTGAATTAAAAATATTTCGAATTTGTTATTTTGGCGGGTTTTGTAAACCTAATGTAAACTGTACTAAATTAAACGAGTTGATTGGTAAATAATTGCATTCATTTGAAAGAATATACAACTTTCACTATTCAGTAATTATATTCTAACATTCAGAAACTATCAAATTTCATCATAATAATAAACTAAAGTAACGTTAATTGGCTTCTCTAACCAAGGCACAGAAACTCGATGAATCGTTAAACTTAATATTATCATAATAGTTTCTACGCGTAGAATCATCCTCTGCTCGCTTATACTTTCCAACCTACATACGGGAAGATCTATTACGATTGTTTGTTAGCTTACAAAAACATGCAACAAAACTGGTATTAATTAAAGACTGTTCCAATGATTAAGCATAACAAGCTTTGTACATGAGCAAATGTCTAATCTTATTGAAATTTTGAAATCAACACTTAATACACGAAATAATTGCTTCCTCATTGAGTAGTGCCGGCTATCACTTACACGTTTCTAAACAATTCATCAATTAAACGACGTGAAGTACGAGGATCAGTTAAATATTAATCGGACTATGTATTGTACATTCGCATATTTATACTCATATATACAGTGGCTCACAAAAGTATTCGGACCCTCTTTAAATCTAAATATCTCTTTAAAAATCGAACCAAATGACTTGACTTTTTTGGAACAATTAGAAGCATTGTTTTACTAAACGATATGCAAAAATAATTTCGAAGTAAAACTAATTCGTAGAAATTGCATGAAAAAAATAAAAGAAACATTTTTAAAGGATTTTTATCCCAACTTGTAATGAAAATTTCAAATATGCAAACATGAAATCGATCGACACAGAAATAAAACGACACGCGTAGGAAGATGAATTGGTTGGCAGAATTTCATTCGTTACAACCTCAATAGTGATTATTATTAACCAATTGTAGCCTGAACTTTAATTGTGAACGTAAGTAAATTCATGTAACTTGAACACCCACGAGTATCATCGCCGAAATTCAAATTAACAATGGATTTGTAAATGTACTAACAGTGAATTCAGAAGCTGTATTTCTGGCGTGAGATTATGCCACAATTATTATAGTGATTCTGATTAATGCATTTAACCCATCCAACATTTTCGGTAAAAGCTGTTTTCAAACACCTTACTTTAGTATCCTAAGTCTGGATAGTGTATTTACAGTGGCTGATGAAAGTATTCGAACACTTTTTAAAACTAAATTACTTTTTAAAAATTGAACCAAACGACTTGACACAGAAAAATCGACAAGCATAGAAAGATGTAAGAATTCGTGAAGTTTAAATAGAAACTGACCAAGAAACGTGAAAAATGGCGATTTCCACTATTTTCGATGGCACGTAGCTGGTTGTACGTCAATCGTTGCGTAAAACGATTATAGGTCTACAAGATGCGTCTTTAAAATTTTGAATGCATGGCTCAAATAAAAAATATTGAAAAAGTTCCGCTTTTATTTGTCTTGTAATTAATAGCAACTGTAACTTTTTCAAAATTCTTTTCGCACATCATTTAGTAAATCGATGCATCTAATTACTTAAGAATAGTCAAGACGTTTGACCGAATCTTAAAAAAGTTATTTAGATTTAAAGAGTGTCGGAACACTTTCGCGAGCAACCGTATGTTGATATATTGATTTATAAATTTTAATATGGTCATATTGCACGCATCTATCAGATAGGATCACATTGCAAGGACGATCCGTAAAATTCAAAGAGGTTTAATATAGAAGATTCCTGAAGTAATTCTAAGTTTCAATTTTCTTTGCTAAGTTACTACTCGACAATTCGTCGTTGAGTTATTAACAAAAACCACGAATTTTTATCGCATATCATTTAGTAAATCAACGCATCTAATTGTTCAAAGAAAAATCAACACGTTTGACCGAATCTTAAAAAAGTTATTTAGATTTATAGAGTGTCTGTCACTGTACGTGAACAAGTAATAGAACAAAAGAAGCATATCTTACATTCAATTCGTAGCACTTAGTAACTCAATCATTTCTTTAATAGCTATACATATATCAAACTTTGCATTGAACTATCGAACTATCTTTTTCCGCATTTGATGCGGTATTTGCAACAAGATTTCTACCAGTTTGTATCACATCAAATCCATTGGTTACCTTGATGTGATAGGGGCAGGTCGGTCGCAATAAAAGTGGTCATTTCATTACCTCTATTAAAAGTATTGAAAAATACTATAACTTGTGAGTACCTAAATTGAAAATCATCAAAACGTTCCAGTTTTATTTCGTCTGCATCGTGTGGTGTTTTGCGTTGGTTCAGTTTTATTACTATTGATTGTATGGTATGCAATGATCATCGAAGTAGGAGTGTGTTTGAGAAAGTTGAGCACTGACGAGGAGAAATTAGGAAAGGGAACAGGAAGCAATAAATTGTATTTGGTTCAGAGCGATCCTCTCGAATAAGAGGGATTTCTCAGACTATTACAGTTGACTGTGTCTAATTCTCTCGTTGAGTTTGCTTGAGATCGAACGGATACTGTGTTCAGGAATTTTCATTTATTGAAAGTTCCTGCTTATTTAAAAGCAAAATATTAATCTCGCTTAGTGTGTTTACATGCGTATAGAAAAATCATATCGGGAGATGTCACGATTGTTTGAACAAATGTTTAGGTTTCGGCTGATAAGTATAAAGGTTCTGAATGAAACTTCCGTCTGTACGGCGAGATCAGTTTTAGTTGAGTTTTGTCGTTCTGCGTGTCATAGTGGAGAGGGAAATTATAAACAATACGCCATCCATATTAACACATTGTTGACCGGACATCGATGATCATCCGGTCATCATCGGTAATCGATGCGCTTTTTTCGCAACAGCGTCGTTGGATCAGTGCGTTCTCCGAGAGTATAGAGTGTAATTGTACTTGCATTATTTCTCATAAGTTTTGTTACTTTGTATTTCACTTTATTCGATGCATTAAAAATTTACTATAACTATCAGTCACAAAATAAACTAACAAGGGGACATATTCAGATGCGAAAATCCAATTACGATGAAACTTATGGAAGCTTATAGCTTTATTGTTTAAACAAAAATCTTTTGTTAAAATTTTCTCGCGCGATTACATTTCCCATTGCAAACACACAATTTAAAAAAAAAATTCAAATTTTGTCGACCTCTAGTTTTCGAGATAAAAAATACCACAACTTTACGGGCTGTTTTTATCCCTTCAAAGTGGATGGTTGCCAATAAAAAAACTCGTATAAAATATTTTTCAAAGAACTATAAACTCCCATAAATTTCATCAAAATCGGATTTTCGCATCTAAATATGTTCCCGTGTAAGATACAAAAAATTTCTACTGGACGTAGCTAGGGAATGGATAACTGTAGTCCTCTCGTATCTCCAAAACGACTCCTCATAATAATCCACCCTTCGGGCTTTGCGGACAGGTAAGAAACCATGTTTTAGAAAAAGTAGTCACTTGCAGGAAAAACAAATCCAATTAGAACGCGCAGAGTATGCTCTTCAAAAGGAACGCGCAACGAAACAAGATATATTTGCAAAACCTGTTGTGTATCGTTATATGTAGGTGGTTGCTACATCGTTTGTCATACCAAAAATAAATATTATTACGACGGTTGTTTATATGGAGTCGCCATAATGAAGAATTCTTTATGGTGAACAACTCTTAAGAAAATAATAGAAGAAAGTGGTTGTCACGGAACTGTTGTACCGACAGACATCGAGAGAGTCGAAGTTTGACTGTCAAGCGGACTGGACGGCAAATTGATAGATTTATCCGAATTGTACTCTCGTTGTAAAAAGTTACTAATTGTACAGATATAGTTGTAAATAAACGAGATGCCGCGTCGTTTGCTTAACGAGGAACAGAAAACGCGCAACAATATAAAAAGTTAAATGTTAAATGCAATTTATTGAAGTTTATTAATATTGTAGGATGGATAGCGGGTAGATCAGGAATTGAACTGAAACGGGTTAGCAGTGAAATCGAAAACGTAGTGTAATACGAGTATATATGGACCGTTTATTTTGAATGTGGTGCATGTCCATTTTCTTCTGTTTCGAGAAAATTAAATGTTAGCAGATCTGACGATTAAAAAATATAGGTTAATTATGTGAAGTCTGGGAATGTTTGTACTAATATATCAATATGAAATTTGATTATATAAATTTTTTTTAGGCGAATTTAACTAAAATAATATATATTTCCAGGCTGCAAATGGACTTACACCACTTTCATAATTAGTCAATTGTAAATATCATTTAATTTCAATTTTGAAATAACAAATATCACTTAAAATATATTTCATATTAATCCAATTCTGTTTATAAATAATAACAAGAAATAAAATAGAATTAGTATTTTTTATTTTGAACGTTAATTATATTTACATATTGTTAAACTTAACACAAGATATTGGTATTATTAATTATTTATGCTCTTCATGTGGCAGTTTTGTGAAATGTTCATGATGCACAGGAGGTATATAAGGTAATAGCTGCTGCATATCCTTATATTTTTCGTATGTAATAGGCCTGGCATCGTGATACAAAGGCGCCAGGGCGATTTTTTCAAATTTTGGCTGTCTTCCCCGACATGTAGGTGATAAATTTAGAGTCTTAAATTCTGTGTCCTCCATTGATGTTTTATATAAAATAGTATACGGTGCACTTTTGCAAAATCTCATCCAACATATTTGCAACCAATTTACTTTTTCTCCATTAGTGTTTCTTCTTATCTGTTTTTGAATTGCGTTTTGTAGATTTTTTGTTGAAACGAAATTCTCTCGTTTCATTTCGTGTAAAATAAATTTATTATGTTGTCTACATTGGTTTATAACGTCATAATAATCCTGTGGTGTGCACAGGAAATTCTTTTTTCGTAATGCCATTTTTTCTGTCTATGGAAATTGGATTTACACCACTTCCGTAATCAATGGTTACGCAATTTCTTTTACCGGCCAATTTTAAATTGAACAGAGCATAGGCATTTTTTAAGATATTAAATACTAACTAGTTATAAACAAAAAGTTTGCACTAAATTAAGCATAAATTACGTCATATCTCATTTTTTAAAAAAGGACTTACACAACTTTCAAAATAAACGGTCCATATTTCCTAAATCGCTTTCTTTCGAGATGCAGATACAGATTGACTTTTCTCGGTCCCCTCGATGTAGAAAACATCTTCAGGGAAAATGGAGAAAACGTCCCAAGATTTCGCTTCACTTAGCCTCTTTGCGAAAACATACACGTCCTAAACCTTCAAGGGTCTCGCGAAGAGGGTAAGTGTGATATCGACAAAATTCCAATCGCTTACAATATTGTTTCACGTCCACATTCAATTTCGAAATAATTGTCGGTGGCACGAGATAAATTCTAAGAAAAATTGCCAGTCATCAATGCATTAATAAATCAAGTTTGATCAAAGTTATAAAGGAGAGTGTATATCAAATTCCGTTTCCCAGTAGCATGCAGGAAAGAGTTACGCGAAAAGTTGCCTGTTAGTAATTTCTAAACAAGGTCGATACGCTGGTACAGCGATAGTGCGTGTAGCCGTTGTGTGTCTTAGAATCGGATAGATTGAAATTATTTCCATTCGCGGTATGTTCTCCGATCGGGTCGGTGTCACTCATTGTCAAACGCACCGCAATATTTCGAACCTGCACCTTTGACGCAACAGAAGGCCGCAGGTTGTACAATATTCGCCGGTGAAGCAGCGTAATGGTTGCTTACGTAACGCGTTTCTGAAACCTTCCACTCTCGCGGCAGGTACATTTACGGGGAGACATTTTACTTAGCGACAATTTTCTCCTGTTTCTTAACGCGATTCATTAAAGTATAAAAAACGGGAACGACGGGTGTTACGGTCAATGTTCTCGCACAACTAGCACCGAGGAGAGAAGGAATCTCTCTCTCTCTCTCTCTCTCTCTCTCTCTCTATCTCTATCTCTATCTCTCGCGATGCTAAGATTAGAGCAACACCGTTCGTCGAGGAAGGCAATCTCTACAGTTGCTGCGACCGTTGCAACCGTACCGTTTTTGTTTGCCAAGAAAAATGGAGACGAAAAGTGCAATTCGTTTCTGCTGCCGAGCAAAACGCCGCGCGTTTGCGTAAGAAACAACAAAACACCGTTTCACTGATACTGTAACTGTAATGTGTTCCATCGGTTGTAAAATTCGCACAGTTTGTTTTCAATTCATTCAGATGCATTGAAATCGTTAAACATCACTACCTACGATGTACAACACGAGTAGACATTTAACACTACAACTACCGATGTATATTGCTTTGTAATAATGATGAAATTGCATCTGCATTTTTTGGGAATTTTCAGTTTTTATAACCAGGATTTCCAACTTAAAAATCGGTAAAAATTCTCACAACTGCACATCGACATCCTTGATATGCCAGAACTTTTTCATGATTTTTGTATGCAATTAAATACGAGAAACTCGATCGAAACCCATTAATCCGAATTCATCCTATAACTTTATCCCTGGTCACGATAGAGAGTTGGAATTTTACACGAAGCGGTTTCTAGTTATACCCTGACGAATGGCACAGGAGCCATTAAAATCGGTTAAAGGGCATTTTTTACCATCTTACGCGGCTATACACTTTGCGTTGAATAAATGTAAAGGATAGTCATTTGTAGAGTAGTTAAATTAATATTTCACTGCGTTCTTTCACTTCTCGCAAAAACAGATTATAGTTAACACTAGAACTATCCATTCAGATCTCGTACAATTTCTATCGTAATGTCTGTTTCAATGAAGAAATTCATTCGAAATTTTCGGGTGAAAATGTTTTTATAATTTTAGTAATTGTAAACGAAAAAATTAGGAACCATCATTTTGACTGGTTCTGTAGTTCTAGTGTTAAAGAGTATATCATGCAGTAGTGGGGATGACACTGTGGCAGTTAGCCTGTAGTTTCTCGAGCAATTAAAACGACTTTATTGTAGAATTCTTTGGATCCGAGATGCTGGCATTTAACGCAACTTTATTGCAGTCAGTTTTCGTTTCACCTTCATTTTTCCCTTAAAACAGTCGAATAAAAGAGTTTATATCATCTATTTTTGTTCTACACTTTAAATATTACAAAAATTATGTTTCATTTGTAATGTGATACATCAAGGAAATGCATCTCAAAACACAGATAGAAAATGATTAACTCTTTCACAGTATGTAAAAATATGTGGTTTTTCACATTGTGTGTCGTAGAGGGATTATTAATTTTAGATTTTGTCTTGTGATAGTTTATATACAGCTTGCTTCGTAAATTCATATTTTTCCTTTGTATTTTATGTTTCTTATTGTATTCACGTTCTGATTTATATTGAGTCCTTCTTTTGTTCCATTCTATTCATATTTCATATTTCTCCATTATATCAGTTGAGTTGTAAACTACGTTCTTTATGCTCTTTAATGAATAAAATTTTGTATTAGTAATTTTGTGTTCTGCCAGACGGGCATCATACAAAACAAAAAAAGAATATAGAATACAGTTAATTATTTGATTAAAAAAATGTGGAGTATGAGGCACCTATTAACGCTTTGACTGCCATGTCACCCATATATGGGTGACAGAATTATTAGTCCATATCTGATAATAAATTTGTACGTTAATATATTCGTCGCATTCAATTTAATTGATATCTGAAGAATACAAAAAGATTGATAGATAACTATATGCCTTACGTTTAAAGTTTTTAATCGCTGCATCGTTAAATACATTAATTTGATTTTATGGAATTTTTGATGTCGTCAGTTCGGCAGTTAATGTGTTAAAATGAAATAGAATATGATGAACTTTAGTAAAGTAAGGAGACACATTACGCAAACTATAATTAAATCTATTAAACCGTTCACAGTATGCAAACGTATAGAGTCAATTAAAGCATTCCCAATCAATTTCATTCCACAGTTAAAATGTCCATATGCAGTAAGAAAAACGAAATGTCAGAAAGTGTACAAAGTTAGTTTTCCAGATTTCCTACCATTTCTATGAGTCCCAGTGGCAAAATAACACATTTCAAATGACAATTGATTAAGAACGATCTGACATTACAGTGAAATGTCAAAGGTAAAGGAAGCGAGGATGATTAAATCGAAATTGCATAAAACTTTTTATGTTAACGATCACTGGAAAATTATAAGAACGACGGCGTGAATGATTTTACCTTTTTCGTCTGCAGGCTTGATAATATTCTGTGGAAGTGTTCTTACGATCGTAACAAGATTATTTTCTGGGATCAGGTATTCGCGCAGCTATTTGATTGCCATAATGTCTTCATCTAGCAGCAAATACGAGCGCAAAGGGTTTACGTAAACTAGACCTAACCCAAATATGGCGACAGTAGGCGTAGAAATTGACTTACGGTTCTCTCTGCATTTCGTTCGTCAAAATACATTCTAGTGTTGAACACGGTATTAATTATTTCCTTTACATTTGCACCATCCTATAAGCGATTAACGAATTTAGTAACACATTTGAATATGTCACCAAATTCCACTTGAACCTCAAAGTTACACCTTATTAATTGCAAGAGCCACCAATTAATTTGTATAGGTATATTATAGATATAGGTATATAGGTATAGGTATAGTTGTATTATATTATTTATTTGCCAGATGCGCAAATATGAACCTAGAATTTGTCTATGCGTAGCTGTCAATGTAGTCGCCATCAATCCGCGTCATTGACGCCATTTTCTTGTTTTGATTTTTCACGAAAATTTTCAAGTCACAACTGTATAAGTTTCATACAACAGCATAGTTTTTAATACCGTTGAATGAATCACGATATTCCTGCATTGACAGTTTCCTACTCCTTCGAGTATACTCCTTCCATCAGTCCTACAACTAACTAAAGATCACCATTTTCCTTTAGCTCAAACTACCCCTAACTACTTAAGACTAAACCAAGCTAACGATAGACAAAACACAACAAGACTTTGACAGAAGTTAACAGAAATCGCGAACAGCAATCAGAAGCACTAAGAAACACAAATCACAAACAACAAATAAAAAGTTGCATGTCACAAGAAAATGCGAACATTCAAAAATTCTATCATACCAGATCTGTAAATATGAAACCAGAATTTTACCATACGTAGTTGTAAATGTAGTCACCGTCACACCACTCATTGACGCCATTTTCTTGTTTTGACTTTTGATGAAAATTTTCAACTTACAACCGTATAAGTTTCGTACAACAGCATGGTTTTTAATAGCGTTGAACTTTTCGAATTTTCTGCCTGGAAACTACGATTTGCGGACAGCATTGGTTTTCTGTTACCATTTGAAGAAAACTGCTGCGGAATCGCATTAAATGTTTGTCGAAGCTTACGATGAGCATACCCTTGCTAAACCACAGATCTTCGAGCGGTTATAAAATTAAAAAATGGTGATTTTGACGTGAGAAACGAAGAACGTGGAAGACCATCGAAAAAGTTTGAAGACAGCGAATTGCAAGCATCGTTGGATGAGGATGACGCTCGAACGCAGCAACAACTCGCGGATCAATTAACCCTTTCGCTGCGGCAGTCCCGTCCGCTGAAGTTCCATCACTAAACGGAAAATCGCGCCAGAAATATCCATAGTTTCTCTATATACGTTTTCCTAAATCTTAAGTAATAACTGTTAAGAATAAAACTTTGCTGAATAAAACAATCATTGCTCTAATGTAAGAAGTATATTTACATTTTTAGTATGATAAGACTTACAAAATTATGAAAATACAAAATTACAGGTAACGTAGGTATTTATATAAGTAGAAAGCTTTACGATTATGGATGCCGCATATATGCGGCGCTCGTACCCACAGGTTGTCCCGTGAATGCTGCATATCTGCGGCGCTCGGAGCGAAAGGGTTAAACGTGACACGAGAAGCAAAGGAGAAAAGCTCGAGATGTTACAGTAGACTGCTATATATGTCTAATTTTTGATAGGGAAATGTGGAAGAGAGACAGAAAGATGCGATGTGAAAGGAGTGATGTGGAAGAGGATAGGTCTAAGGGTTGTTTGGTCCTAGTGACTCAGATGTTTTGAATGATGTATCTATGGTTATCGAGCATACAACAGTTTCACTCGATTCAAACAATTCATAATATTTACATTCTGAAATCGGACATTTTATATTCTCCGGTCTAATATTTTCTAGAAGAATTGTCATAATCGCAATCTAACTTTTTTCCGGGATGAGCCGAGTATTCCGTAAGTCGATTTAATTGCTGCACTATTTTAATCTGCTAATGCAGCTGTTTATCATAATACGTCTTTTCTTGTTTTTACGGGATCAGGGTAATGTTCACAGCGTCATTTAATCGATATAATGATCTCATCTGGCAACGAATGAGTGCACGAAGAGGATTAGCGTGTTAAAGTAATCTTTCGGGGAATCAACGTAACACAGGATTCACCGTCAGCGTCACACGGTCTTTAAATGATGAGAAAAGGTGCGATAGGAAGTCGGGAGCTTTCTTCCGCGTGCTTAACAATACCAGACTACCACTTGATACTTCTACGTTGCCGCTGACATAACAGAGCGCATACGCACACGAAAGCGCGAACTGCTGTCGTAATTTCCTGGTCTACGAGCGCAGCATAATGCCGCGCAGCATTATGCACCGAGGTGCAGCGATGGAAAGAGATCCTCTCGAGTTCCTAGGCGGCCTCTATCAGCGTTATCGCGTATTAAAGTTGATGTAATGTTAATGCACCACTCGTTATGATACGCGCCGCGTGATCATCGCGATTATTAAGTTTCGCGCGAACGAATCGGTGTTAGATAGAAAGTTACAGTTCTAGCTAAACGCCGAAGCGACCGACGTAAAAAAACATTCCCCGGCTCGTTCGTCTGGTTCGTTTTAGCCTAATTAAGCAACAGACGTGGTCACTAATTGTCGATTTTATCGGTCTGTTTACGGAGACGGAAATCGAAAGAAATTTCGCTGCGCTCGTTAACGATCTGTTACCGGAAATCGAAACTTTATTTTTCATGACCTTTATTTCTTTCTTTGCAATTTCGGCCAATAGTAATATCCACCCTTAGCACTCGAGTGCTGATTCTGAGCCATCACAGAAAGTTGCCACATAATTATTTAAACAATTTCTACATCGCCTTGCGTGTATCTATGAAATTGGTAAAAACTTAATCTTTGTAAGGACGGGTAATATTTATTACAAAATCCCATATGCATAAAATGAAGTAAATCGTATAAAATTAAAGTGGCCTAGGTCTGAAGAAGCGCCTTGGTTTTCGAGTTAATAAAGCTTCGAATGCAAAGGGTTAAATTCATTTATTTTTTAAAACATTACCCGGCGAATCAATCCATCTAACATCTCAAACCGCTTGATCCAACTTTAACACCATATAAATCATTGCCAGTTACAATGACCGGTTCCAGATTCTCTATCTTTTGATTCTTGAAATTTTAAAAATGACTGTAGAAAATGTTTAAATAAATATTTTTAGTAGAGGAGACATTATAATACAATTACACAACATCCAAATGAATTTGATCTTTTCATTTTTATGAGACAACATTGTGTGTCAACTGGTATGTTTAGTGTTAAAAAGTTTATTAAGTTATAAAGGGTGTCCACTTATTTTTCTTTCTGAGTACATGACTGCTTTTTTCCAGCACACGCGTACATATAAACACAGATGAAGTGAATGTTGTTGGTTACACAAGAAACTATTTGGTACTACATGTAAAATGTACGTATAACTGGCGTGGTCACGATAAGACCAGGCTAGCCAAACGAAAGGCACGCGCGTGTCGGCGCTATACGAACGATTAACCGCCGTTGCCCCGATTAATTAAAGCCACGGGACCTTAATAGTCGCATAATCCAGTTTCGGAATGTGCACGGTGAATTAAGGCAGCAAAGGGAGACTGGTCGACCGTTTCGTTGGCAGCAGGATTTAATTAAAAACTTTTCGACAGGCAAACCGTGTGCCATAGACGAACAGTATTATATTACTACCTGTGAAATGTCTAATTCGTAATGGTAACATTAAACAAACGCAGATTTGCTTGTAAATGTTATTATTATCAATATAGTTTGCCATACAATTTCAAATTTCTTGGATGTGTTATGGTAATAGTTGAATTTCCTTGGTATCCACGTTTTTGATTTGCAAACATGTTATCTCCATTTTGAAGTACATTTTGCCATCCCTAAATAGTAGTCACAGTCACATTATTAGATCTCTCAATCACGAGGATCGCACAGGATTTTGATGGACACGAAATAACCAACATCAATTATGAACCCACGGTGGGTTAAGGAATGAAAACTATTTTATTTTAGTAGACTGTATACTCGGTTACTGTTTATCTAACAAATGAACATATTCAGATGCTAAAATCTGATTTTGATGAAACTTATGGGAGTTTATAGCTTTACTTTTTAACTTCTTAGGCACTATGTGCCACTATGATGGCTTTCGCGGATGTCATCTTTCTGTACGACGCGCCACTATAGTGGCTTTAGCGGGTGCCATCTCAGAGATGCCGTACCATACTCAATTGTATTATTAATTATTAAAGTAAAATGTTAAAGTCAACATACGTGTACGATATCTTTAAGAAAAATTATAATTTTTTTATCAAATACTTCATTCCAATGTACTCGTGTAGAGAACAGCATTATCCGTCACACATTGCAGTGCTGTACCATTTACATGTAATTCGTGCCTAAGAGGTTAAACAAAAAACTTTTGTTAAAATTTTCTTACTCGACTACATTCCCCCATTGAAAAAAGCACAATTTAAAAAAAATTTTAATCTTTTCGATCGCTGGTTTCCAAGATATCTAAAAAATATGGTTTCCACCCCCAACTTTGAGAGCTGTTTTCACCCCTTCAAAGTGGATAGTTGCTGATAAAAAAATCACGTTTGAAATATTTTTCAAAAAACTATAAGCTCCCATAAGTTTCATCAAAATCGGATTTTCGCATCTGAATATGTTCCCTTATAAGGGACTGTTCCTTACTATCGTGGTACAACTAGTGACAATCCTTATCGATAAATTGGTAGAAATCCTGAAACTCGTAGGAAAGATTTTGGTGGCTATTCAGGAACATTGGAAGATCGAGAACTATGAATTGTTACGATGTCGTATCGATAATTGTCGAGAAACGAGAAGTCTCAAGTTGTTTCGTATGAAATATCGAATAACTGGTTTGCCTCAAAAGAGGAACAGTCTTTTTGACGTGGCATCCACAAATTGTCAGAGAGGTGAGAAAAATGTATAGCTACCGATGGGCAATACTTCGAATAAAATATTTAGTATCATTTCCATACGATAAAGGTGTATTTTCTATACAATAATCCCAATTTCTTATTTACATACCCTTTGTTAGAATCGATAGGCAAGCTTCAATGCTGTATTCGAAAACGTGAGCCGTGTCTACAGTTTGCCTAACAGTTTCGATCAGATCAACCAGCAGGATTTGCTTTTTCTCGACTAGGAAGTCTTTCCCAGTTCCACGCGTGTCGCTAGAACATCTCAGAACGATCATATCGCAGGATGAGAGGGCATGTTTGAAGAGAGGAGACAACAAACTAAACGTTGATTTTTAGAAAGAAATTGTTAACACATTGTTGACCAACAAATTTTCTCCGAATTTATCTCATGACACCGGTTATTATGTCGTAATTGAATGTTGAAGTGATAGAAGATAAATAAATTTCAATAGATAGCCTTCCATATTTACTTTTGGTATGATAAACGGTGTAACAATCATTTATGTGTAATGGTACGCAATAAGTTTTACAAATATACTTTGTTTCGCTGCGTTTTCCTTATGGAAAGTATACTCTACACCTTGTAGTCGGGTTTGTTGTTTCTGCCAGTGAGTATTTCTTCCAAAACGTGGTCCCTTAGCTGTCCGGAAAGCCTGAAGGGTGGATCATTATAAGAAGCCATTTTAGAAATATGGGAGGAAGCGTCACGTACTATGTTGTATTCATTGGAATCTACAGTTATCCATTCCCTAGCTACTTTGAGTAGAAATCTTTTGTATCTTACTTAGTTTATTTTGTGACTGATAATTACAGTAAATTTTGATTGCATTGAACGAAATACAGTTTATAAGAAAGAATGATATGAAAAAAGCGCATCGATAACGAGTTTACTCGTGGCCGTCAGCAACGTTTGGGCATGAAGACACGAGTTAATTCGTAACCGGTCAACAATGTGTTAATTTATTATAGGAAATAATTTGCAACATGTTGGGTTTTATATTCTGGACATATAAAAATTATTTTCGAAACGCCTTCGTAGAATTCTTACAGGATACATGTTTAGAACACTCAAGGGGGTCCTTGTGTTAAGATCCATAGAGTCTGCAGATGTGCGATTATGGTTCGTCTTTTGACTTTCACTGTAGACTAGTCTTTCTTTATTTAAAATAATGTCACTGTTGTATTGAAAAGTATTACAGAGTGTTTTTTATTAAACAGCTATTCATTAAATAGCCTCATGTTTCGAAAACAACTTAACTTCCGATTTCTAATAAAACAATCAAACATATATTTTTATTTTTATTAATAAAATAATTGTTTAATTACACTTTTTACATATGACTGGTTTTTCCGTCATACATTTTTCCCAGTTATGTTATAAAATTATGCTTTCGTAAGGGGTCAAATGACCCATCGTGACACATAATATATACAAACAACTTTTCACAGTAACAAATAAGCTAACGAAAAAACGGGAATCGAGAAATTGCATAATCGGATAATAAAGGGTGTCCCAAAATTATTGCAGTAAATTGTTGGCAACCCTGAAAAAAGAACAATTTAGCAGCTGAGAGTTTAGGGTTAGTAAAAGTGAAGCGTTATACGATACAACAACGTGTTTTCATTATTGAACAATATTTCAAAAATAATGAAAGTTTGGCGGCCGCAGTACGAAAATTTTATACAAAATATGGTTAAAATAGTGTTTTAACCTCGTCAACTGTGAAAAGACTGGATCAGTTGGAGACGCTAAACACACCGGTCGTACAAAAACAAGCCGTTAAAATGTCAATATCGAAACAGTGCGTGAGAGTGTTGGTGAAAACCCAGGAACATGAATTCGGCGTCGTGAACAAGAATTGCAAATTTCAAGAAGAACTCTACAGCGTATACTCACAAAAGATCTATGTCCCCATGCTTACAAAATTCAATTAATACAACAACTGAAGCCTAATGACCATGAACAGCGAAGAGAGTTCGTGGAATGGATTATTGAACATCAACAAGTGGATGTTGATTTTTCGAGCAAAATACTAAACTAACTAAGACTAAAATACTTTCTCCTACACCCAATACAAGAAATTCCTTGGACGAAGCACGAAGATTAAAAGCAGTTGGTCTGCTATTCGCAAAGAGAGAGGGTGCGTCGTGTTTTTTTTTCGTGAAGTCATCGAAGAGATTATGCATATGTGCACACACGTTAATGTGGTCGATTTAATCGGCGTTATCTTCGCGCGGCATAATTTTTCGGAACGGCTAATTTGCATGATGGCACACACGCAAAGGTACACATGGGGAAGCAACCCACTTGGCTGCCCCCTTTTGATCCCGGTAACGACCTCCTGAAGAAGAAGGTGAAACGATCGATGATAAACACGACAGAAACACGACCCACTTCATCGTCCGCCGAGTCGTCCATCAGCAACTTTCTTTCCCGATCTTTCCTTGGCCATCGTGCTGCGTGCCACTCTGTACGCTGGTCCAAAATCAGGATCTAGCAAATGCGAGTCAACGTTCAATGTCTGCAAATTTGAACCAGAAAGTAACGAATGAAGTTGAGTTCTCAAAACCATTTTCCGAATAAACTATTTGAAGAAAAAGAACTAGGTAACACAATAGGTATTATTCACTTTGGTTACATATTGTTTGAAATAATCACGTGTTATTTTTTTTAGTATATAATTAATATTTGGACAGGTTAATTTATTATTTGCAATTTATTTGAAGTAATTTTTCGTTACAATTTTCATTTGATGAAATACTTTTGCGAATAAAATCTGAAATAAGGTTCAACCCTTAGAACTCCAATGGCTCCTCTGAGACGACACTAAATATTGCCATACTGTTATTCAAAATAATTTTAACATCACTATGGTTGCGTTTAAAAAATCGGTAGAAATTAAAGTGTTATGCGTATGAATAATAGCAATAAATTTTATATGCGCGAAAGGAAATGAACCATGTAGAATGGAACTATTCTAGGTCGTAGCAAATGTCTTTATTTTGGAATTAAAATTGTTCGGAGTGCAAAGGGTTAATTTTATCTTGTCAGTATCGTCAAATGCGTCTAAAATACAAATTTCTATTTCGTATATCTCACATGTGTAACTCGTCAGATTAAGTAACTATTTATAGAATTCAGTTGATTAATTAACTCAATCTTACATTTTACGGAAATTGATTTGTCAGTTTGTTTTGTTGAAGGTTCCTGCTGATTTAAAGCAAAATATTAACCCTTTGCACTCGAAGCTTTATTAACTCGAAAACCACGGTGTTTCTTTAGACCTAGGCCATTTTCATTTTAAACAATTTACTTCATTTTATGCAAATGGGGTTTTGTAATATTACCCATCCTTACAATGAATTCAATTTTTACAAATTTCTTAGATGTAAGCATAGTAATGTAGAAGTTGTTTTAAATAATTACGTGGCAACATTCCGTGGTGCCTCAGTGTCACCACTCGAGTGCTAAGGGTTAATCTCGCTTCGTATGTTTGTATGCGTATAGGAGTATCATGATGGGTGATGCCGTGATTATAGGAATGAATGTTTAGGTTACGATCCGATAAGTGTAAAGGCTCTGAACGAAACCGCCGCCTATACATCGAGATCAGTTTTAGTTCAGTTTGATCAGTCTGCAATCATTGTCGAAAGAGATAGTATACCTTTCATGTTAACCCTTTGCACTCGGAACTGTTTCAAGTCGAAGCCAATGCATTTATTCTGACCTAGGATAATTTCATTCTAAACGATTTATTTCAGCTCATGCATATACAGTTTTTTACTATCACTCGTCCTTAAAATAGTTAAACTTTTAGCAATGTCAAAGATAAAATTATAGTGATGTAAAAATTCTTTTAAATAATAGTCTGACAATTGTTAGTGGTGCTTCAGGGTCACCATTCGAGTGCAAAGGGTTAATAAACCGGGATAATAAAATATTTGGAATAAAAATTTGTTTGGAAATAATTCATTCGAATTAGGTATGAAATGAATATACCTTTCTTTATAATAAAAATAATAAAGTATAAGAAATTATTAATAGTTATCTCATTTCAAAAAATGTAAATAAATATAAATGTGAGGGTTAAGTAAATTAATAAAATTACATCAGTCACATGTTAATTTATCGACAATTTACCAAAAGATTTTAGTTTTTTATAAGAAAACGTATACATTTAAACTATATAATGTCACCGAAGTAATAAGTAATAATATTGATAACGGTTGGCTGCACCTGAAGTGTCAAAGTAAATGTCATGAAAATTGTCTGCAGATAGAAATCAACAGAATCATCTTCTTCAATTTACATTATTTGTGCTTCTATTTATTCTATTATATTCTATCTATTAAACAAAATAAAGCTTATATAATAGCTTTGAGTTTGCATATAAATAAGAACTTATGTTTGCAATTTTAATAATCATTTTGTTACTATTTGTATACGACACAGTTTTGTGACTTTCAGGTTACAGTAGGCTATTATTAGGTAAATCGGAAAGTTCCGTACGTTTTTTTACAAAAAGTATAGCTTTATTCATGAAAGAAAATGAAAAAGTACGTTAATCAAAATATTGTCCATCGTTAGCGATGACTTTTTCCCATCTTTCGGGCAGCAAGCGAATTCCGCGTCGAAAGAATGATTCATCTTTGGAGGTTATCCAGGCGGAGATCCATTTTTCGAGATCTTCGTACGAATTAAATCGTTCTTCAGCAAGTGCGTGTGCCATCGACCGAAACAAGTGGTAGTCAGATGGGGCACAGTCTGGTGAATAAGCCGCATGTGGTAGCACTTCCCAGCGAAGTGCTTCTATCGTTTCCTTGACAATTTTTGAGACGCGAGGCCGAGCATTGTCATGCAGCAAAATCACCTTACGCTGTCTCGTTTCATATTGTGGTCGTTTTTCGTGCAATGCTCGACTCAAACGGATAATTTGTTGACGGTAGAGATCTCCTGTGACTGTTTGACCAGTTTTTAGCAGTTCATAGTATACCACACCTTCCTGATCCCACCAAATGCAGAGTAAAGCCTTTTTTTCCGTGGATATTCCGCTTTGGCGTCGATGTTGAGGGTTGGCCAGGATCACAAATGGTTTTTCGACATTTAGGATTGTCAAAATAAATCCATTTTTCATCCCCAGTGATGAGACGATGGAGAAACCCCTTTCTTTGTTGCCTAGCAAGCAAAATTTCGCAGATGGTTTTCCGCCTTTCAATGTCTCTTGGCTTGAGTTCATATGGGACCCACTTTCCTTCCTTGTAGACCTTCCCTAAGGCTTTTAAACGGTCGGAAATGACAGATTGAGCACAATTTAACGCTTCTGCAATTTGTTTTTGCGTTTGACATGGATCTTCATCCACCAATGTCTGCAATTCTTCGTCTTCGAATACTCGTGGCCGTCCAGAACGCTCTTTGTCCTCCAAAGAAAAATCACCATTTTTAAAACGTCGAAACCACTCTCTACATGTTTTATCGGAAACAGCATTATCGCCATAAACGTCTACAATCATTCGATGAGCTTCAGCTGCCGTTTTCTTCCAATTGAAACATTATTCGGCTCAAATTCCGACATCTTCAATGTAGAAAAAAACGAAGTTATTGATGCAAGCGTAAATTGTTGTGTACTGAGTTTTATTAACAGATGTTCAAACTAAAAAGTTAGCCTTACTTTAGAGGTTATAGTTACCCACAGTTCGAGCTACGGCTACTCGACGCTAGATGGACAGAACTTTCCGATTGACGTAATATGATATATTTTGGTATATTTAGGATAATGCTTCTGCTTTCTTCTATTTTCAGAGTTATATATCGTATACTCAAAATATAGATACATAATCACATAAAAGTAATAGAGGAATTAGGATTAGATGCATTAGCGATAATAGATCCGAAGATTCTTTATTAGATTCTGAGTCCGATGAAGATCAACCAATGGGATTTATCCGACAGCGTATAAATAATATTGACAGTGACGTTGAATTTAGTACCGAATCATCATGAAATAAGGAAAATTCAGGACCACAAAAAATTGTTTAGCAATCAGTATCCTAGACGAATAATAGTTGTCATCGCCCTTAGAAACCAGTTTGTTCTGAAGACCTCGAAGGGCCTTGCTCTCCTGTGTCCCATTTTCGAAAACTATTTGATAGTGAAATTATAAGTAATATAGTTGACTATACCAATACATACAGTAACTCACAAAAGTATTCGGACACTCTTCAAACCTAAATAACATTTTTAAGATTGGACCAAACGTCTTGATTTTTCTTGAGCAACCAGTTGCATGGACTTAATAAATAATATGCGAAATGAATTTTGTCAATATTGTAATTGGTATAAATTACGTGAACAATAAAAAAGGGGCTTTTTAAACATTTTTTATTTTACACATGAGCTGCATGTCATCAAAAACGGTGAAAATTGCAATTTTTTACGATTTTTGGTCAGTTTCTACTTAAACTCTACAAATTTCTATATCTTTCTACGGGTGTCACTTTTTTCTGCGTCACTTGCTTCCAGTGAAATTTTTAGCATGCGTATAACCAACATAGTTAAATTTTCATTACGAGTCGAAGTACAAATGTTTTAAAAAATGTATTTTCTACTTTTCCACGCAATATCTACGAATTAGAATTATTTCAAAATTATTTTTGCATATCATTTAGTAAATCAATGCTTCTAGTTGGTCCACAAAAGTCAAGTCGTTTGGTCCAATCTTAAAAAAGTTATTTAGGTTTGAAGAGTGTCCGAATACTATCGTGAGCCACTGTATGTACTGAATTATGATTCAACAAAGGGGTTCCAGAAATAAAATGTTCCAAGTGCAACGTACATCTATGTTTAACGCCAAGTGCAAACTGTTTTATGGAATTACGCGCTTAAGCTTTTAGGCACAGAAGTGCAAACATCGTAAGCCGTTGTTACTGCAATTTTACAAAGTTACAAATTATAATAAAATTGTTTAGACTGTTAAATTCTTTTTAATCTGCATATATAGGTTTGTAATTGTTAATTTTCCGTTGTATATATATTTTATACTTAAGAAAACAATTCAGCCCATAGAGGATTAAAATACGTAAATTAAAAAATTTCAAATATACAATAACCCAATAATCCGCGATCATAGAATTACATATAAATAGGCAGATACAAATTAGAGTACGATAGTACAATGGTTGAATTCTTGAAATTTGTACAATGGTTGGATTCTTGAAATTTGTACAATGGTTGAATTCTTGAAAGTACAATGGTTGGTTTATGGAAGAATAAGAAAAAATGTTTTATTTCCTGCAAATAAAGCACAAATTAAATTTTCTCCAAATCGAATTATCATCGACGTTGTATAAATACAATGTTTTTAATTCAGAAAAATATAATTAACCCTCCATAAAAGGGATGCCATCCATAATTGGGTAGTTTATTAGTAGATTCCCGATATTCAATAAATATTTTATTTGAACTTAGTACACGGTAATCTTACAATGGATACTTAGGATAATTTTCTACTGCTTAATCTATGAGGTATCCAACATTATACTATTTTGAAGGATGTAGCGCGAAAAAGGTTCGAACGGTTCCACAAGTGTGCGGCTTCGCGTCGACTTGACATCAGCAGTTTTGGATAGAAAGCAGTGGATTCCTTATTTCATATTCTATTTCACCGCGATACATACTTATTTGGCTCGCGGGCAAATAAAGATTCGAATGCTCTTTGTAAGCCCATACGGTCGCCTGCGTGTTCTGGAAGCGAAAACCGGGTCGATGGGAATTACAATTTAGTCCGCGGTGTTCGTCACGACTTATCGCTGTCGTAACGGCTGCTGGGTCGATCGGAAAGAATATGCAACTGCAGTTGATCGAGCCGAGATTCATCTGTTGCCAATGTCTCGTGCTACTTATCGAAATCAATGTAGCTCGGCGTAGTGGCACTTCAGAGATGTTACGCGAAACTTTACAGTTTCCGTTCGTTCTTAGAAAGCATACGCTTTCGACATTTTTACAATTGGCAACCATTAAGTTCATATCAATTTTAATTAACATTAAACGTATTGAGCATTATTTCCCGAAAGACGGACCAGTTCTACTATTTTATGATTGACAACATTTAGAACTATTCACTAGTTTATTTATCAATTTTCTAAAATATTTTGATTCTTCTATTTTTGTTGCAATATATGATATACACTGATGCATATCATATATACTTATTTATTGAATCAATTCCTATCAAGGCAATTCTATAACTTTAATCCTTTACACTCCAAGCAATTTTAATTCCTCACTCGAGATATTTTTTGTCCAAGAGTGACTCCATTGTATGTGGTTCGTTTCCTTTCGTGAATATTAAATTTGTTAATCTTAATCGTACGTGCAACACTTCAATTTTTACTTGCTTCTTAAATAAAAACATTGTAATGTAAACATTGTTTTGAATAATATTCTGCCAATTTTTAATGTTCCCTCAGAAGAGTCATCGGAGTGCTAAGGGTTAATAATAGTAAAATAAAATATCCGTACCTGGTCGCTTGACTGGCTGCGATAAGTATACAGGGTGGTCCACGCAATTGTTTCAAGTCATAACTCCGTTATAATTGCATTTACGAAAAAATGCCAAAGGAGAAAGATAAATGGTTCGAAAAGCACTACATCTGTAGTACTTTAAATTTTTTTGATGCAGCAGTGTATGTGCAATTAACAATTGCATCATTTCTTTAAATAGAAATGCATATTTTTTTTACACAGATCGATTCGTCTGTTGATTCTACGTAAAAAATGATTGGGGTACCATGGAAAAAAAATTATTAGATCTCGAGATATTTTCAAAAAATGTCTTTATTGAAGAAGATGCTCAAACGCTTCTCCATTACATTCTAAACATTTCTGATAACGTTTTTTTTATTGTTTGCATAACTGCGTTTAAATTATCTGCAGTTATTGCTACAGATTCCAGTATGATTCTTTCTCTCAAATTCTCTACAGAATCTATGGGATTTCAATTAATTCTATCTTTCAAATAACCCCACAGAAAAATGTCAAGGGGACTTAAATCAGGTGAATGGGCTGGCCAATGTATTGATGTATTTGTTGCGATAACGTTATTGCAAAACTTATTTTTTAGAAACCACATGGCTACTTGTGAGTTGCGTGCCGGTGCACCATCTTGTTGAAAGTATTTACAATTTAGCCTGTCTCGGAGAGGAATGTCGTCGAGAAGAGATGACAATTTAAATTCCAAAAAGTGCCGATATTTTTCTCCGTTTAGGGCACCATCGATGAAGTATGGACCAATAATATTGGTATTTAAAATCCCACACCATACATTAATAGTGTACCTTATTCGGTGATGTATGTTCCTCCTAAAGAATGGATTTCTTCTTGCCCATGTATGTTCATTATGACGATTAAAAATACCATTGTTGGTGAACGTACATTCATCCGTCCACAAAATCTGCCGCGGGAAATCTTCGTTCATCTGAATTTGGTCTAAAACAAATTGACAAAATTGCACACGTCTTATTAAATCTCTAGCATGTAAGGCATGTCCAACACTAAATCGATACGGATGAAGCTTCTCTGATTTTAAAATTCGTTTCACACTACCGAGGCTTACATTGCATTCTCTCGATATTTCTCGTGTAGATGCTTGTGGTTTCCACTGTAAATAAGCGAGTATGTTCACTCTGCTGTTTTCATTTCCTACTACTGGTTTTGGAATTTCTCTTTTGGGTTTGGTAAATGCACCATACTGTTGCAAACTGTTATTCAATTTGAAAAACAATTGTCGCGATGGTTGTCGACGGTTTGGATATTTTTCCTGGTACAGTCTTGCAGCGGCATTCGTATTTTTGTCACACAACACAAAAGTGTCGTACATATTTTGTTTCTCACTGTTACTAAAATACATTTTCTTGCATTTCGTGAAATACAGTTACACTTTTTCAAATTCTTAGTTCTCGTACTCGAGTTATGATACGTGAATTGCTAGTGAACGATGAAATGCTTACTCGTACAAATCAGTTTCTGTTATGATAACAATGTCGAAAGTGTGTTTACCTTTACAACATAGTCATGGAGTGTTTGAGTATCTTCTTCAATAAAGATATTTTTTGAAAATATCTAGAGATCTAATAATTTTTATGCAATGGTACCCTAATCATTTTTTACGTAGAATGAACAGAAGAATCGATCTGTGTAAAAAAAATATGCATTTCTATTTAAAGAAATGATGCAATTGTTAATCGCACATGCACTGCCGCATCTAAAAAATTTAAAGGCCTACAGATGTAATGCTCTTCGAATCATTTATCTTTCTCCTTTGGCATTTTTTTGTAAATGCAATAATAACGGAGTTATGACTTGAAATAATTGCGTGGACCACCCTGTATAGTGTTAAACGGTTTTTTAAGATGCTTCCACTGGTAATCTTGATGTTTTCTTAATAATTTGTTTTTAATTGAACTGCTACCGTATTGAAATTGTTTGGCAAGGATCAAGGGATCAATTATAGGTGACACTGTTATGCTCAAGATTAAAATCATCTCAAACTGTCTCATTCGAAAGCTAAGTTATTAGGCCACATGAACTGAAAACTATTATAACGCACTTACAGATTTCTTTACATAATCTTCAATAAAAATAACGGTCTTTTCGCGAACAGACAGGTGATCGTTAAATAATTTTTACCAAGTCTGTGATTAACAGCTGACTTCTCAAAAAGTTCTGAAATAAGGAAAAGCAATTTCAAACGTGAATTACCAAATCATGCCAATTCATGCGAGATAATTCTCTTTTTTTTGAGATATTTATTTAAATGAAAATTATTGACCTCTTTCCAAAATAGCAAAGTCATTCGCGAATCTATTACTAAACTTCTGGTAAGCGGTGTCTGAAATAAGCTAGTTGTAAAGTTAAGGAGTATTACGTGAAAATGTGCTACGTGCCAATGCGAGAGTTTGTTTGCCTCAAGGGATGAAGTACCTTGGATAGGTTAATTACACGAATTTAACTCGTTTAAGACGCGTGTTTAACTATTCGTTAGCAATGATAAGCGTTTCATTCAATCTCGGATTAAACAATCTGTAACGCTTACAAAATGTTAGAATATTTTTTTTTAGTAAACGTAGCTTACACTCGAAACCCTAAGAGGTTAAACTATGTCTTTCTTTAATCCTTTATCTTTACCCTTTACCATATAATGCTATTTAACCTACAATATTGAAGTTCCAAACATAACCTAACCACTAAACCTAAGATATTGAATTCCAAAGCAAACGACACTCCATTATTCTGCTTTCACAAGTACGGAAAATGTATTTATTAACAATTAGTACAGTGACAGCGAGCCCAATGCGATATACTAGAGACGTTTGCCCAAAATTACAAATCCGCGTACGCGTCAGACGGTATTTATGCGAAATAAAAATAGCAGGAAGCTTATCTAACAGAAGATGCTTAATCCTGGATAACGAAACTTTCATAAAAATGTTAAATATTTGAATTTTGTGACATTTGATGTATAATGAGATAATTTAGTACCAAATACAATTATTCATTGTGCACAGTAGCCAACAGCTACTCGAGAGCATCCTTCAAGAACGCATAGCCTTTTTAAAATTGGTACAAATCACTTGAATGGTTTTGAGATGAATTAGTTTACTAGATAACGCATCAAAAACCTTTTTTAAAATTGTTATCGATCAAAGTCAATCGAAACTCAAGATTTTTAATTCATCATCCGCGTCTGTTACGAACATTTAAAACAAGTCTTTCGCAAATCTAAGTCAATTGGATATGCAAGCAAAGTTTCAACGTAATTGATTAAGGTAGCTAGGAGCCGCAAATTATTAACCCCTTGCCATACGATTTATTTTACGGTTGCAGCGATTAGAATTTTTTGAAATTCATAATCTGCTGAAAAGAAAGGAAATTTATAACTGTTGTGAACCTATATGTTCTCCAATGGATGTACATTAACAATAATCAAATGGAATATTGTTTCGATTGAAGGATAATTAACCCTTTGCACTCGAGGCTGTTTTAACTCTAAACCCAAGGCATTTGTTTGGCCTAGAATATCTCCATACTACGTTATTAATTTCCTCTTATGCATACAGAGTTTTTATTATTACTCGTTCTTACAACAATTAAATTGTTAGCAATTTCGTAGATGCAAACATAGCGAAGTAAAAATTGTTTTAAATAATCGTGTGGCAATTTTGAAAGGCGCCTCAGAGTCGCCATTCGAGTGCTACGGGTTAATAGGGAACATTATAGTCCGTTCAGAGTCTACATCACGTGTCTGACACGATGTTAAAGGCAAGGGGTTAAAATGGCAAAAATTGTGAGAAAACGAGATTTAAGCTCAGAAGTTAGAGATTTATACAGTGGCCCGCAATAGTATTCGGACACCATGATACTCGAGAAGTTTTCACTACATATCTCCACTGTTAATGGACTTAAAGAATTCGTCAATTTGTAATAATAAAAAACACTTATTTTGAATGCTAGAAACATAGTTTTCATTTATTTAATTTGTACACTTTTCGCGTTAATTGATGTTAAACAAAATAATGCTCATTTTTGATATCACAAAAATATTCGTACATTCCTATACGCTTCGTAGTTTGAGAAAGGGAAATTATACCGAGAAATCGATATATTATTACAATTGAGTAAGACTACTGTAGCGGACATCACACGAAGATATAATCTCGAGGATAGAATCGAATCTATTCCTCAGTGTGGTCGGCCAAAACTGCATGACGTTAGTGACAAACGTAATATGATTAGAAAAGTGGAAAAAGATCCTAGTTTAAGTGCCCCGAAATTGTCTGCAGAATTATTTAAGTAACCGGAAAGAAAGTTCATTCGGATACAGTCCGTCGAATGTTTCATGAAAGTGAATACCATGGCAGAACTTCACGAAAAAAATCATATATTAACGATGCGAATCGAAAGAAAAGATTACTGTTCGCGAAGGAATACATTTCTAAAGAAGAAGTATGATGGAAAGATATCATTTTTGCAGATGAAAGCAAGTACAATATTTTTGGGTCCGATGGACACAAACTTAAAGTCAATAAAGAGCTTCATACTAAAAATCTTAGACCCACCCTGAAACACGGCGGAGGAAATGTAATGGTTTGGGGTTGTATCTCGGCTGCTGGAATGGGCGAATTAGTTTTCATTGATGCAACTCTGAATAAGAATAAATATTTACATATTATTAGGTAAATAAAAAAGTGCCACTAATATGAGCATTTACCATTTTTAAATTTTATCAAGATAATGATCCGAAACACAAATCGCGTGGAGTTCAAGAATATTTATTGTATAATTGTCCAAAAGTATTGCAAACTCCTCCACAATCACCAAATCTAAATCCGATCGAAGATTAATGGGATTATTTAGATCGTCTAATCAGAATATCACCGATAAGGTCGAAGGAAGAATTAAAATTACAATCGAGCGAAGAATGGTCATGTATACCGCTAGAATATTTAAATAAAGTTATTTCTAGTATGCCTAAACAATTGTGCCATATAATTAAACAACAGGGTAATCCAACAAAGTACTAAAATCGATACCCTTTTGTTAAAGTGTATGTTCGTTTTCAATTACAAAATTATAATTCGCGAAGTGTCCGAATATTTTTGCAATATCAAAACTCAGCATTATTTTCTTGAACATTGATTAACGCGAAAAGTGTACAAATTAAATAAATAAAAACTATGTTACTAGCATTTAAAATGTTTTTTATCACAACAAAACGACAAATTCTTTAAGTCCATAAACAGTGGAGAGATTTTCTTTGTCCTCCACAGAAAGACTAATTTGTAGTTGCCTAGCTATTCTCCAATGACCGTATACGATCAAAAATTAAATAAAATGTTATTTCCGTTTAAAGAAAATTAAGAAAATACATGTTTAGAAGATTCAGTTCGAAATCTTGATCACAAGTCTGACACGTTGTTGTAGGGCAAAGGGTTAATACGGGCCATTGTTAAAAATTATAATTCGCGAAGTGTCCGAATATTTTTGCAATATCAAAACTCAGCATTATTTTCTTGAACATTGATTAACGCGAAAAGTGTACGAATTAAATAAATAAAAACTATGTTACTAGCATTAAAAATAAGTGTTTTTATCATTACAAAACGACGAATATTTTAAGTTCATTAACAGTGAATATGTACAGCAAGAACTTATATAGTATCATGGTGTCCGAATATTAACGCCGGCCATTTTACATCTCTCGATTATACCAAAGAAGAAATAATAGAAATGCATAAAATCTGACAGTAATCGTCGACGAAGGATCACCAATAGCTTCTCCATCACGAAGGAAATACTGTGACAAAAGATTAATTCGCTTAGGATTGGCTTCGATTGCTGCATAACCTATCGCTAACAAATGCAAATGCGTCGATCGATCGGCACGTGGTCAACGCGGAAAAAGTGTAGAACGTTTTCGAGAGAGAAAAGGAAGGTCGATCGCGAAAGAACGATTTCTTCGTGGATTGCGGCACGGTGCGTGCTCGGTCGATCATTGTAACGTAAATTTATTCTAGCTGTACAACTCTCTGTTTAATGCGTTTCTTACCGAACAATTTTCGAAAGTGCTCGCTCGCCGCGACGCGACGCGACGCGATGTAACCGGCGCTGCTGGCAAAGGTTGAATGAACCGGCGAACGAGCTAGCCAATAATCGGAATCGTGCGAGTGCCGTCGACCCACTTGTCCGCGATGGCTTCCGCCTTTTCGTTCTTGTAATTCTTCTCCGTCGAGGACACCGAGGAACCGACGAGGGGTTGGCGAGGTGCGCGGCAGGTGCCGAGACCGGCATCGTGAATTTCCCGGTTAAAGAAAACGCGATAGGCATGTCCGCGAGACAAATCGGGTGGGAAAAGAGAAAGCGGGTCAAAGAGGCCACCGTGGCGACAGCAACGGCGACCAACAGTTTTAACCTCCTCTTGGATTCATTCAACCTTCTCTCCGAACTGCTTCTCTTGTCTTCTCTTTTAACACATTGGTGACCGGTGACGAGTTACCTCGTCTTTTCATGCCGAAACGTTGTAGAGTTAACTCATCATTGCACTCGCATTATCTATTTCAATTTATGAAACCCAGGGCGATATAGAATATTGCAAAAGCTTTGCGCATCGTGTTTAGTCGTGTCCGCTTTATAATAAAGAAAATACTTTTCTTGGTATTTAAGTTTTTATCACAATTTTAGTAATTAACCCTTTGAGTACTGAATTATTTGAAGAGTTTTATGCCCATGGGACGGATTTAATTTGTCGCTATATGGATTAATATGTAAAAGTAATACATTGTATTTGGAATATACAAATGAAAAATAAATATATAAATGAAACAAAATAGAAATATTTATATAAAGCAAGAACCAACTTAGAGTCTAATAATTTTGTACTGTGTGGTATTTTTCAAAACATGTCGGTAAATGCAAAGGTACCTGGCATTGTTTGCATTGCCAAGTGGTTTCTATTTGTTATTTTATCTTTATAACATACGTGACACCGTTTTGTAGGGTGTTTCGTTAATTCTGATGCCGGAATATTCTCCGGAAAATGTGCCCAATTTTTCGAGATAAAACGATGTGGCGCATCGCTATTTGTAGGACGCCCACGGATATTATAATTTGGCAGGACTACTTGCGCCAATAATTCTTCAGCGATTTCTAAACGAAATTGGACAATGCTTGTTTTGGTTTCACAAAATGTAAAATGAGTGCCGCAATTGGGGGTGCCGCAAATATCAACGCCTGTTTCCTAAATTCAGATGACGAGTCAGACTCGTCCACCGTTACTTCGCCCAAGTAAGCAGATGACGAGTCTCACTCCTCAAATTTACCCAAAGGGTTAACCGTTTCAGTCCCAGGGGGTATTGAAAAAAAACCTGTTGAAGAATTCCAAACAGCGCATACGCGTTTTCTCTAAATGAGTTCGAAAAGACCCAAGCAGCGCGATGGAGCTTGTTTTATTTTATATCGATGAATCCCAATCGGAGCAACAGCACTTCTTCTATGTGTTAGGTAACGTGATTCTCGCCTTTTTCTCATCGCTCCGTCACATTTATTGCAGTTTGCAAAGTGATCGGACGTACTTGCAAACTAGTATTAGTGTGATGTACTTGCGTCAGTAAATCTGAGCACGCGACTTCGACAATCGGTAACGCACCGTCAGTTGTCCACAATGCTCGAAATGTGCTGGGTTTTCTCGACATAAAATCTGAACAGCGCGATCGTGCTGGGACTCAAACGGTTAAAAAATTTCCACCATGACGGAACGTAGATTCAAATGAATGCATCACACAACCTGGCAGTTCTTCGCGTACTTCTAAAAGGGCTTCTTACAAAGATTCACCTTTCAGACTTTCAGGAAAACTAAACGACCACGTTTTAGAACAAATAGTCACTGGCGTGAAAACAAATCCAACTAGAAGGTGTAGAGTACGCTATTCAAAAGGAAAGCGCAGCGAAACGAGACATATCTGCAAAAATTGTTATGTACCATTACACGTAGGTGATTGCCATACAGTTTATCATACAAAACAAAAATTTTAGAAGTATATAAAAAATATGTCCAAAGTTTAATTTCATTTCATTCAGTATAAATAAAATTTATTGGATTTTATTTCGAATGTTTTACTTTACTTCCATATTCAATTACAAAATAATAACCGGTGATATGGCATAGTTTCTGTGTAAAATTGCTGGTCAGCAAAGTGTTAATATAGACGAATACAATGCTATATTCGTATAAAAAGAACTAACATTACGAAAGTATCGAGTGTAACCGGAAAATATATCTAACGATCTAACCGTAAAGCTTAATTGTAAAAACTTCAGGAAAATAAGACCTCGCATTAATATCTGCAGACCATGACGAACGCTGTGGCAACAAATGAGTTCCGATGATCGGAGAGAAGACTGCACGGTTAGACTCCGTTCTCTGCGATAGGAACAACTGTTACGGTCGAAGGCTTCGAAACGAAGGAAATGTTCTTTTTGCCGTGTGTGATTACGGTTTCGGCTACGACTGGATGCATCGGTTAATATTTTTACGCCAGCCGAGCCAAGGCCCGGAACCGTGGACACCAAAAGAAGCAATCGTTCTAAACATTAAACCTACCAAGCATTAAAATCGGTCAGTGTGTGTTGTCCAAGACAAATGGCAAGATATAATTTACTTAGATTTTGTACGTGTAGTGATCATTAAATTGCGTGAAGTTTCACATAGAAACCGCTTCATCGCTTTTGATGTAAAAATGGCATTGGTCAATTAAAGCGTGCGTCATTATTCGGAATATAAATAAGATGTTTCGTCTAGAAAGAACTTTCCTTTTTATTTTGGCAGAGGGGAATTTTCCTCTCCTTTAAAAACATTTCAGGAGGAACTTAGCGGGGATTAGAAACCTTACAGTGGGAGAATATTGTGGACTATCGAGAAGAGAATACTATGCCCGCTACACGACAGTTTTTCCTTACATTCGATTTCCGATTTTTATTTAATCGGTACAAATAAATATTTATCGTATTTATCACATTCCAAGGACAGAGTCATTATTTTACCACCCGTGTGTATTGGGCCCATTTTTCGTTCTTAACACATTGCGTACGGCGTTCTGCGCGCTCAACGCGCTCCAAGGGCCCGCACATTTTTTAACGCTCCAGAAGCATGCTTGGCAAGCAATACGATGTATATATGCACATTTTTAATTTGCATTTGGTATTACATTCACATAAAGTATTCTTAAATATTATTATATATTTTATACATCTATTTATGATATAAGATTTTTTACATTTTAACAATTATTTATTTTACAAACTTGAATAATGCTTTAGAGCGTGATACCTAGTTAAAAAAAATTATCAGTAACAGATTGAAAGTGTAAATGATTTTTAAAAAGCTGTTTCCTTACAAATTAAAACACAAACTTTAAAATAACAAAAGGTACAACAATAAAACACTTTATATGGTACGGAAGACGATCGGCACAGATCTACCGATGCACTGGCTATACTGACTGATTGTTTTTACATGCTTGGAATGTCAATATTCGGTTATTTTGTTTATCATTTGTCACATGAATGGGCAAGGTTTCACTACCCTGATAACGTAACAAACATATTTTGTCTCTAGTTGCTTAAGTCATCGATTCAGTCGAAGAAACATGAAAACGAGATATCTCGTAACCCGGCCACAACGTTCGGCTTGCTGAAAACGAGATATCTCGTGACCCGTATCAATGTGTTAATTTTTAGTTGGCTTAGCAGACCTTGCCTTAGACGCTGTGATATCGGAAGACGGATCAGGTAGTAGCGGGAAAGTCGTCTTGTTTTCCCTCTGTTGGCGAGCGCAGGAGGTAGAGTCACCACACAGCTTGAAAATATTGTTACGATATCGAGACATTGTGACAAATGGTCTTCGTTGTCGCGTTGTCTTAGTGACGACGATACAACGGAGACATGTAAGAGTTGGTTAATGAACGTTAAGGGTAGACGCAAAGCTGAGTACTCCTCCTCTATTTAATGAAGGTTTATTGGTGTTTCATGCGACTTGTTTATTGAAGATGCCCCGAGCCCGTAAGAATATATAAGAAACCGCTTATCAAAATGTAAGGAAAAAACAGCCACGACCGTCGTAATGACTGTATACTTATCCTAGCGCTCATCGATCTGCATAAACATCCTTCATCAATGAGTGCATACCAAAATATATATTGGGAGTACAAATAAGTCTCCCCCGTTTTCATCTTAACCCTCTATGAGCCGAATTTTTGTTTTTAATAAAAAAAAAACAAAATTGGGGGAACGAAAAATCAGAAATTCTATGCCTATATATACAAATAAATAAATTTCCGTTTAAACAATTATATTGCAATATATTCACTAATTAACAAATTGTAATAAATTAAAAATTGATATGCAAACAAATAGGTTGTTATTGATATACGAACCCAGAGCTATTGTGTGCACTATTTTTAGTTTGGTAATCACTGACAAAAGCACAAATAATATCAATTGGATCAAATGGTTTCGCTTATTTTTGCTGCAGACAGTTTGCACAGTATTTATTTTGTTATTTCAGGTTGATGAGCCTAGCAACGGTCAGAAATATTAATATTGGTTGTCTTGGCAACGTTATAGAATTAAGATTTATGCGCCATCTCATGAAAAAAGCTATAATTATTTGGTAAAATGTCGATAAAATAAAATGTGACCTGAAAGTTATACGGGCCCATAGAGGGTTAAATTGGGCACTTATTGCGACAGAACGGTACCTTATGTTTTATTCAAAATATTGTCCATCGCTGGTCACTACTTTTTCCTATCTTTCTGGCAGCATCCAGATACCGCGTCGGAAGAACGATACATTTGTTGTCGCTATCCATGAATCGATCCAATTTTTGGTATCTTCATATGATGTGAAATACTACTCAGACAGGTCCGTCATCGATCAAAACAAGTATTATAGTAATCAGAAGAAACAACGTCTGGTGAATACGGCGGGTGGGATAAAACTTCCCAATTATGTGTTTCCTGTTGAGGGATTGTATCAAGTGATAGACTCGCATAAGGAAGAAGTATCATTAACTATATATATATTTAATTTCTTATTATTAAAATATGAAATGAATATATATATATATTTAAAAGGAAGAAGATGGTGGAAGAATATGTACAAAACGGACGCACGGTACGGACTGCTTAGAACTGCAGCACGCTACTGCATACGTACATTTATACCCGGTCAAGCACGCACAGTCATATCTGCGAGTGTTCGCAGTTACACCTAAAAGGAACCCTTAACAAATGTGCTTGCCAGAGAAGGCCTCGGTTATTTCGGAGGTGTAGAGTTTTCTACAAATGCAGGGATTCTCAGTGCATTTCCTCCTGCATTTTCATACGTGTTTACATTCGGGCCTGGACAACTGATTGTTCGCGAGGTGATCTGACGCGATCGAGCAGCTACCTTCTTCCCCTGTGCAAGCATTGTAGCGGAGGCAGCGAATCGAGTATCGACTCCTTACGAGCAATTAGTAATCCAGGACTAGTTAACATCTTATGACTTATGTTAATCTAAAAAGACAAATTTTGTCTTGATATATATATAAGCTTTGCGTGTGAGTGTACATATTATAAATTGAACCACCAGAGGGACAGGACAAGCGAACACCGAAGAAAGAGAGAAAAATAGAGAGAGAGTGATTGATAGGCTAGAAAAGTCTTCATAGATTGTTTACCGAATAGACAGGAACATCTTTTCACCATCGGAACCCAATAGTGAAAATAGTGTCCGCTATAGACTGGGTCTTATTCAATAGTTCCCAATTAATATAAAAGTGGGAAGCATAAACATTTAATTGCTGATTCTCTATTTTTAGGTTAGGTGAACTCGTGTACATATTGCAATTAATTTACTTAATTTTTTAATAATAATCTGAATCCTCTATTTTTAGACTAATCAACCTGTGTTTATTTGCTTCAATAAACCTCCACATATTACATATATATCGGCCAAATTAATATTGGTCGATTAGTTCAATGCTTTCCAGCGGACCGTGTTACAGGGTACGAAAAGTTAGGAAGATCTCGCGATGATAGATCTTTAGCAGAACGTAAGATACACTCCGAAACGATGGTGCATTTCTCGAGATTCTAAACTCGACTCGATCGTTAGTCGAATTTGTTTGTCTTATGACCCGAACGATGATCAAAGATTCCAGTCTTGATCAACTCGCACGATCGTGATGAAGTCGAAACGATTCGAAGTGGTTGACTCGGTAGTTAAATTGATTCTGCTCGACTCGATAGTCAAAACGATTCTCATCGCTTTTTCCGAAGTCCGTTTCCTCTTCCCTTCGTGTCGTCCGTGTGACAACTTGAGAGTGTGACCAATATGATGCACACGGCACCTCGTTCGTTAATTTTCACCTGTAGGGGGGGATCTTTTGCGAACGTTCCTCCATGATGGAGGAGGAAGTCTCTCCTTCAGGTTGCCGATGTTAATTAATTTTTTGGAAGAAAGGATGGCACTTCGAATTAGCGCAACGTTGTTCGAAAATCCACGCACAATGGCGCGGATGGTTTTATGGTCCAATTGTCCTGCTCGTCGGTGGAAACTGTCGACGGTCGCGTCGAAGGGTCACCTTTCCGCCCGGCACCGATTGCAGGGCAATACGAACTTTTTGTCTGCCATTCGAATGGGCATTGTAACGATTTTCTAGTTAACCCGTCGCGGACATTGAAAACAAATGCCTTCGAAGAGGCTGTTCCTCGACCCAGACGGAACAATATATGTGTTCGTTCATATCACGTTGTGACGTGGATAGAGGTTCGGCGTCGCCGAAGGTCGTAAATCTTCAATTCGAATTTCTTGAAAACGCGAGTTCGAAACGATTTCCTACTATCCTTTAACCCTTTGCACTCCAAGCAATTTGAATTCCTAACTTCAAGGCATTTTTTTTGGTCCCAGAAGAATTCCATTGTACGTGGTTTATTTCCTTTCGTGAATATTAAACTTGTTACTATTAATCGGACGCGCAACACTTCAATTTTTACTAACTTCTTAAATACAAACATTGTAATATAACCATTGTTTTAAACAACAGTCTGACAATTTTTAGTGTCGCCTCAGAGGAGCCATTGGAGTCCTAAGGGTTAAGATGATAGGGATGATACTTTGTTAACCCCTTGACTACTGCAGACTTTCATACGCATCGGCCGTATCATACGGCAGAAATTGTGTTACAATGTGCGTCGGGATTGGCGAACTTTTGGGTGGGGATGCATTTTTGTGAAAACATATTTCGATATGTCAAGAAACTGAATTTCACTACATTAAAACGAATTATTTATTTCTTTGGACCGAGTGAGTATAAATATTAGGAATTTAATATTAACGTAAAGTATTTCACAAGATATTTTCACAAGCCAAACTATGTTGAGCGCCTATAGGCGCCCTCAGTGTCAGAAACGCAAAATTTCTGAGCGCCTATAGGCGCCCACAGTAGCCAAGGGGTTAAATGACTAGAGAGTTTTCACAAAAAACGTAATTCTATATTTTAAATACAAACAGAACTTCGCAACGATTACAGGTGAGGTTTCTTGTCAAGAAATGTTTTAAGTAATTCTCTTCGAGAGACGGTTTTGAAGTGAATTCGAGGTTACTGTCTGATTACAAGTAACCTCGGTGTAGGTGGGAATACGACACGATCCACGCGAATTCGTGGATTTTACATTCTCCGGGGTTGGTGAGGACAACGATCACCTCAGCTGATTGGTTTTAACATTGCAGAGAAAGGGTAAGGTGATTGCCCAGACCAAAGTCAACTCCAAGGTGCAAATTGTACCTGTGAGTGACACGTGGGAAATTCGCGAGTCTCGAGAGTCAATCGTAGCAGGTAATAAACCGGGAAAAGCACCTCATCCCACAAAGAAGGCGAAAACAATAAGTTATTGATGGTGACTCGGTGCTGGTGATCAGCTGTGGGCTGTAAAGAAATAAAGTACTTAACACTTTGCTGACCGGCAATTTTACACAGAAACTATGTCATGACACCGGCTATTATTTTGTAATTGAATATGGAAGTAAAGTAAAACATTCTAAATATACTCTAATAAATTTTATTTATACTGAATGAAATGAAATTAAACTTTGGACATATTTTTTATATAACTTTTAAAATATTGCGCAAAGCTTTTGCAATATTCTATATCGCCCTGGGTTTCATAAACTGAAATAGATAATGCAAGTGTAATGACGAGTTAACTCGTCATCAGTTAACAACGTTTGGGCATGAAAGATGAGTTAACTCATCACCGGTCACCAATGTGTTAAGATTCTAAGGGAATGTTCTTCACGAGAGAGAGAAGGAATCACCATAAAAGCCCCCAATCCATACAGCATTTTTAGAACTGCCAAGTGACCCATCTGGTATGCAGTCCCAAAATTCGAGACAACGACGATTCCTCCGTAGCTGGCAATTTCGCCGTAAAGCCATTACTCTTTGTTCGCTAAATGTCTTCATTTCATTACGACTCATGGCTGTCTGCCAGAAGTCGAGCCTTTTCTGCGCCTTCAAAAATCTATTCTTCTTTTACATGCTATGTCCGAGTCGAGGCGTCTTTTTGGGTTATTGCCTGCTACGGGTAGTTCTCGAGACACGCGGATTTTCCGGGTGCGTCATCCTTAGGTGTGAAGCACACCTGAGAATGACCGTTAGTTTGGTGCGGTTATTTTTTCCAGTCTACGCGGACTAATAAACCAATCAGTTAATCTTACCGTTTCCCTCACTTACATCGAAAAATATGCAGTAAACGAATCCGCATGTCTCGTTATTTCATTCACGCACATACCGAACTTACCTTTTTGACAATATACACTTCATCCGACATTCTAAACACTTCGCTCAACGCAAACACACTCGACGCTCACTCCAGATTCGCTGCATAGATTCATTCATACATATACATTTATTCGTTTGTTAAAGTTTGTTGAAACTAGAAAATATATTCAGTTGCTTGTTTCACGGTTTTTCAACTCACTATCTACTATCCCTACCTTTTAAACGAATCGTAGGGAACGATTAAACAAAATAATGATCAATTTTGACATCGCAAAAATATTCGTACATTCCTATACGCTTCGCAGTTTGACCGTCCTGTTAAGCCAAGTGCGGTGTTCGGTAGCAATGTTTGTAAACATGAAATGTAACCACTATCTGGTAAAGTTAGTTTCATTTCGAATTTCGTTCGTTTCGTACGTATTAGTTGAGAAAATGCCACGTGAAGGTAAAAATACATAGTTTGATATACGTCAACTTGTTATTTATAATCGCGAGAAAGGGAAATTATACCAAGAAATCGATACATTATTACAATTGAGTAACAGTACTGTAGCGGACATCATACGAAGATATAATCTTGATGGTAGAATCGAATATATTCCTCAGTGTGGTCGTCCAAAACTACATGACGTTAGTGACAAACGTATGTATATATATATATATCATAATCATAATAATAATGTATATATGAATCGATGGCGGATCAAGTACTAGCGGGAAAGTTTCGTCCTACTGTCCCTCTGTCGGTGAGCGCAGAAGATACAGCCGTTACATGATTTTCATACAATAAACGTGTATTTTCTATAGAAAAATATATAAAAAGATATATTTTGGTTATTTTTATAAAGTAATATAAACTAGTAGTTTTCTGTGCTCCGTAAACGTAATGTTAATACAATTCTGTCTCTATGCAGATCATAAAGAAGTAACCCATAGAAAAAAAATTTTACAGTTATTTATCCACACTGTAGTAGATAAGTACTAAAAATAAATAAATAAGTAAATCAGGTTCCATCATTACCTTCTTCAGCTTCGAACTGATCTTCAAACTAATTTGAAAGATTCTTGAAATTCACATGAGATCATCATTCTAAAGTCCTTGAGAATGCAAGAAGCTATAACTCCAAAGGTCATGGTATCACAAAGAGTTGCAAGTTCAAAGGTCACAGAGTTTGCAAAGGATTTGTTGCTGCCGTAGACCAAGCTGCCGATGCGGTGTGACCCGTCAACGCATAGTGCCAAATAATAGTGTTGTAAACTTATGTTATTAGAAAGTTCCAAGACAGTGAAATTAGAGGAAGCGACTTAGGTATTCAATGTCACGTTGCCTTGCACTTGCCGCAAGGTTCTACGGCATAACAACACAACCACAAATTGGCCCCGGCGGTTTAGCAGAGTTTTCGAAGCCAATGGTGAAAACCTAAAACGCCAATGCATACATGCGCATGTTACTGTTTAATGATTGTGCTGCGGAATTTCGTGTTTTCATAATCTGTAAGAACGTTGAAAGATACAAAAATTAACTAATTCCGATGCAGTCCTGCTCCTCTTTCTCGCTTGGTGGAAGCAATTGCGATGCAACTCAAAATTAATACCACCTTTTGTTCTTGTCTCAGTGTTCCAAAGTACTGCTATTTAATATTCTTACTTTTTCCTTCTTTTTTCATTATTAAACTCTTCGTGTAAAATAACAATTGTCTATATTCGTCGCAAGAAACAGAAGCTAAACAAACATTTTTTTCTTCCATCTATTATTTTAAAATGCTACAAACAATTTATTGATGTCTTTACATAACCATACAACCCGTGGTCTTTTCTAATACTTTGCACTCGAATGGCAATTTCGAGGCGTCAATAAAAATTCCCATACCACTGTTTAACCCTTTGACTGCCACGTCACCCATATATGGGTGACAGAATTGTTTGTCCATGTTTAAAAATAAATTTGTACGTTAATATATTCGTTGCACTCAATTTAGTTAATATCTGGAGAATACAAAAAGGTTGAAAGACAACTATGTGTCATACGATTTAGATTTTCAATCGTTGCTTCATTATATAAAGTACTTTGATTTTGCGGAATATGTGAGGTTGTTAGTTGGGCAGTTAAAGTGTTAAAACAATTTTTATATCGCTATGCTTGTATCTAACAAATTCGTAAAAATATAACTGTTGCAAGGACGAGTAATAGTAAAAACACCCATACACACCAGATGAAATAAATCATTAGAAATGAAAATAGCATAGGTCAAAAGAAATGGCTTGGTTTTCGACTCGAAGCAGTTTCGAGTGCAAAGGATTAATTAAATTTCCTGTAGTCGATGGCAACGCGATGTGTTGACGACTACCGAACGACTCTCCCGTCTCTTTAAGTCTATAAAATCATAAATTCATACACCACTGGGTATTCTATTAAGTACTGCATTGCGTATGTAATAAAAGCCAATTACCCGAGGAATCGAGACAGTTAAACGAATCAGAGTAGTAAATTACATGATCGTACCAATAAATATTTCGAGCGGCGTGTTTGCGATTCTAATAATGTAAATTCATAGAATAAGAGATAAAAGCGAGCATCACGATGTTACTGTAATAGTGTCGACGAGCTATCTATCTGTTAATTGAAGGAAGCAGACACGGCCGCGGTAGTGTAGAGAACAGTATCTCGATCACTGTACTGCAGGTTTACGACCGCATGGCCTCAGCATCGCGAGCTCACCTATATTTTCTCGATCTCGGTGCCGGAGACCGCCGCTGCGTTCCCGTTACGACTTTTCGAAGGTCCACCGTTTCCGTTATAGATTTGATGAACCGGTTTACCGGTGGCAGCCAGATTCCCGAAATTTTGGGTTACCAGTGCTGGCCCGCTTACGTTCGCGCACCTGTGTTATGTAGTTCGTCATTGAATAACGGTACGCGAACGAATCTCCTCGAGCGGCTTACTTTCTTGCGACCCTTGTCCGGTCGATTCGTTACAGTACACCCTAATCATAGACTGCAACTCTTTACGTGTTTCTTCATACCAGGCGCACACAGGTACAGTTTCACCCCTTGAAAATATACTTGTGACATATTGTTCAGCGTTAAAACCTATAGAAAATTCAGACTGTCGACAAAGCCCATTATCTTTCAGCTGACATCATTTAGCTTGCCGATTTCATTAGTCCGGTAAGCACATCATACAATACACCCCGCCGCAGCAAGAAATTCTCCGAAAAGTCATTTCTTCCCTGTTTTTCCGCGTTTCGTTTTTCGTTTCTAATAACGCGGTTTCCATATAACTATCATATATATATATGTGGAAATCTGAGATATAAGGTTAAATCTCCAACTTGATATTACGTGAAGAAAATTTTCAAATAACAACGTGAAATTACTCGTTAGCTATTAGGTTTAGGGCTAATAATGGTCAATACATTTTTACTTACAATTCGATGATATTGCACCATATTCTGGTACAAAAAATATATATCTCCGAAACGCCTCCACCTATAAAAAAGATTAACGCACTACATAGTGTACCTTCTTAAACCATGTAACTTTTGTATATAACATTCTTTCATGCAACGCATATTTTGGAAGTTATAACGGCGCATCTTTGAGTAGACCACCCTTTATACACCGTTTTTAACCGCCTTCCAGTATCCCAGCGTCTAAGGCAGGGTCTGCTAGGTAGCCTTACGGATGAGCCCTCTAGCAGACCCAGGACGAAACGTTCCCCCTTCCTTTTCTCCTTCTCTCCATTCCATTTCCAGCCGATGCCAAAATGATACAAAATATTTTATCCGAAGTATTGTCTATCGGTACCTATACGTTTTTCCCATCTCTCTGACAATTTGAGGATGACACGCGAAAAAACTTTCTCTTTTGAGGCCAACCAGTCATCGAATCATTTTCGCTGTTCAACAAGAGCATGGTCACATTGATGAAAATAAGTAATAATCGAATGGAGCACCAAGTCTGGTGAGTACGCCGCATGCGAAAGTATTTAGACAACCTTGTTATGTCAGAATTTTTTCATAATTTTTGTATGCAATTAAATAGTAGAAACTTTTATGGGAGAACATGGAGAACATCCATGGTCACGACAGAGGGTTAAAATTTTACATCAAGCGGTTTCTAGTTATTCCCTAGCGTATGGCTCGGAACCATTTAAATCAACTGAAGAGCATTCGTGACCATCCTAAGAATGTCCCAAATTGACGTAGAACGTACGGACATACAATGGCTCATGAAAGTATTCCGACACTCTTTAAAGCTAAATAACTTTTTAGAAATTGAACCAAACGATTTGACTTTTCTGGAGCAAGTAGAAGCATTGATTTACTAAATGAGATGCAAACATAATTTTGAAATAATTCTAATTGGTAGAAATTACGTGGGAAAGTGGAAAAGACATTTTTTAAAGCATTTTTATTTCAACTTGTAATGAAAATTTAAAATATGCGTTTTTCACAATTGAAAGAACTTCAGAAATTTTTTCCAAGAGTAAAGAAGAGCTACCCTATACAGGCAAGCTTCTGCAAATGTACGAAGAATAACAATATGGAAAAAATACATCATTTTAATTCTGTATCATCTGATGTTTCCACTACATCGTTATTCTATATTGTTCTATATTGATACCTATTTAAGTATTGTTGTAAGCATATCAACGACACCTCGATGTTTTTATGATTTACTAACAGAATCTAGAACATTTAGTAAATATTTGCTCGCTCAAGAAAGTACTCCAAGTTCCAAGTTCCAAGTAAAACAAGTTCCGAAAGAGTCTTGTTACACGCTATGTACAGTGGATCGCAAAAATACTCGGACACTCTTTAAACCTAAATAACTTTTTAAACGTTCGAACCAAATGACTTGACTTTTTTGGAGCAACTAGAAGCATAGATTTACTAAATGGTATGCAAAAATAATTTTTAAATAATTCTAATTGGTAGAAATTACGTGGAAAAGTAGAAAAGACATTTTGTAAAACATTTTTATTTCAATTCGTAATGAAAATTTAAAATATGCGTTTTTCAGAACTGTGTTAGTTATACACATGCTGAAAATCTCACCGAAATCGATGGACGCGGGAAAAAATGGCACGCGTAGAAAGATGTAAGAATGTCTGTAGTTTAAGCAGAAACTGATCAAGAATTGTGAAAAATTGCAATTTTCACTATTTTCGATGGCACGTAACTCGTGTGTACGACGATCGATTTTAATGAATTTTTCTGCATGCGTATAACTATCATAAATCTACCAGATGCGTCTTTAAAATTTTTTGTGCGTGGCTCAAATAAAAAATATTTAAAAAGTTCCTTTTTTATTGGTCATGTAATTCATACGAATTCCAATATTTACAAAATTCATTTTGCACATCATTTATTACGTCAGTGCAACTAATTGCTCAAGAAAAGTCAAGACGTTTGGTCCAATCTTAAAAAAGTTATTTAGATTTGAAGAGTGTCAGTATACTTTTGTGAGTCACTGTACGTATCTTCATTTTAATAATTTTGCAGTCATAATAGCACTTGAAGCTTGACCATACGCGACAAAACACTTCGTTCATCCTCTGGTAATCATATTTTTGGTCTTCCTCCAACATTTAATAATATACTTTTACAATATTTTTTTCTTATTCTCTACACACTTGATTCGACTAACATTTCAATTTTTTGCCACCTGACGCGTTGAAAAACCATCATTCAAAACAGAAATATCTCTTTTAAATCAATTTCGAGCTATCGACGTCATATTTATTCTTACTTCACTTACGTACTTTTCCGTTTGACCGATTATGAAGAACCGAGTACTAAGACGTACAGTAGCATTTTGTAAAGATACAAAAGTGCGAGATGTAAACATTCCACGTAAACATATCTTTTACGAACTGGTGCAAAACCGTGTGAATCTATTTTCCTTGTCATTCCCAAACGAGGAGACATTAACACAAGAACTACCGAGTAATAACCTGACTGATGTATAGTGTTTGGTAATAATGACAAGACTATATCTATTTAAACCTTGTCCCATTTTCATTATAATGTTGTAATTTGTTACAACTTCAATGATGAAATTCATTGAAACGGACCAGGAATCGTGAAAAATTGTGATTTTCACCATTTTCGATGGCACGTAGCTCGTGTGTATGTCGATCGATTTCAATGAAGTTTTCTGCATGTGTATAATTATCATAGATGTACCAGATGCGTCTTTAAAATTTTTAGTACGTGGCTCAAATAACAAATATTTAAAAAGATCCTTTTTTATTGGTTATATAATTCATACCAATTTCAGTATTTACAAAATTCGTTTTGCATATCATTTATTACGTCAGTGCAACTAACTGCTCAAGAAAAGTCAAGACGTTTAGTCCAATCTTAAAAAAGTTATTTAGATTTGAAAAGTGTCCAAATACTTTTGCAAACCACTTGTAAACTGAACATGAAACGGACGTTTTATGGACGTTCGGAGTTGTCCAGGATAACGTTGAAAATGAAATAAAGCGCCTTTTTCTTCGCTGTCAAGCAACAGTCGAGTAAACTTAAAATCTTAAGACGTGTCTATTATCTACGTCCTCCATTTAGCAAAAACTCAACGGCATAATCGCGGTTATTCGCGTTTATCACGCGTCGCGTCGATCAGCTGGCCAACAGGTGTTCGATACGCGATCTTCCCATCAAAAAGGCGACGAACGGACGCCGATCTTTCTTCGAAAGCCGGATTTGCAACGGGCTTCTTCCCTTAGGTTAGTTCGATGCCTAACGATCAGCCTCCGAGGCGCGCTGCATCATTACCCTTGCGTCATTTCTTGGAAACGTGGCGCGTTTCGCAGCCGGTTCCCACGAGACCGTGACTTTACCGTGAATGCAAATTCGAGCGGTGCGCGATTAATTAAGAATTCCCACGGCGCGGTAAGGTGGTCGGCAGCGCGTAATCGGCCGGGGAAACTCGTCGAGGGAAAATCAGAACGGCGTGGCGCGTCGTGGAAAATCGCGGCCCCGTTCGCGCCACAAGGAATGCGAATCTCTGTTCTGCATCGGGGCAGAGCCGCATCCTTGACAGAGCGATGTCGCCGTTGTGTAGTCGTGGTAGCCTCGTATGGAAGAAGCGCGGTAATTGCTGCCCACGGTGCATGGAGAACGAGCCTAGCCGAGCCGAGCCTCGACAATCCGTTCTTGTGCGAAAGAAACGATTCCATGGCCGGCCCCGGCTGCAACGACAATAGACGCCTGCCACTTTCCATTCACGGCGTCGTTGACATTTCTACGGCACGCCAATCGCGCTCGTTCGTACATAAATAATTGAGTCGCGCTTATGAAAGCGCGACTTTCCATTGCGAATTCGGCATTCCTTGTGCTACGCCGCGCGTCGTCTACAATTAACAGTTTGCAATATCTAGGATAGAGAAGCTAACTAATTATTAAATAGTCAAATTAGAGTCATTGACTACTCCCCTCCACGGAAATCTTTACTAACAGGAGCAAGATTTATGCGTGATTTGAAGGGAAGTCAGAGTAGGGTATACATATATTAAAGCATTGAACTCTGACGACATATGAGCCATTTAATTATTTATGAACGCCTTTGCTTGTTTCTGAACAACGAGTAGCTAAAGAAAATATTTAAAACCTTATACAGTTTCGTAAAATAGTATACTTTGATTGAATATATGTTATGTACAATTTAATAGGAATAAAATTGCTCATCGGATTTAATTCAAGTGTCACACTTACAAAACTCGCATTATCTCGAGGCCATGTTAGTTTCAAGTCACTTGTTAATATATCGACATTTTACCAAATGATTTTAGTTTTTTATAAGATAACGTGTACGTATAAATTATATAATTTCTCTGAGGTAACAAATAACGATATTGATAACGGTTGGCAGCACCGTCAACCTGAAATATCAAAGTGAATGCCTTGCAAGTTGTTTGCAGATAGACTCCAACGGAACCATCTAGTGTAATTTACATTATTTGTGCTTCTATCTATTCTATTATATTCTATCTATTGAACAAAACAAAGCGTACATAATAGCTTTGGATTTGCATATCAATAAGAACTTATTTGTTTGCAATTTCAATAATCATTTTGTTACTATTTGTATAGATACAGTTTGGAACTTTCAGATTACAGTAGGCTATTATAACAAATCTTTGTATATTGAGAATAATGGTTGTGCTATGTCCTATGTTCAGAGTTATATATATAATATAACTCAAAATATGGATACATAAGCACATAAAAGTAATAGAGAAATTAGAATTAGATGCATTAGCGGTAATAGATTCGAAGTTTCTTTATTAGATACTGAGTCCGATGAAGATCATCCAGTAGTATTTACCCGACGACGCATAAATATTATTGACAATGACGATGAATTTAGTATCGAATCGTCATCGAATAAAGAAAATTCAGGAGCACAAAAAATTGTTTAGCAATCAGTATTCCAGATGAATAGTAGTTGTCATTGCCCTTGGAAAGGAGATTGCCCTGAAGACTGAAAGACCCTACGCTCCTGTGACCCATTTTCGAAAACTATTTGACAATGGAATCATAAGTGATATAGTTTGTTATACCAATACATATGCACTGCAGTGTGATCCAACGAAGAGGTAACAAAATTGTATAAACTGGTCAATTATTTTTAATCTTCATATTTGGGTTTGTAATCGTTGATTTTCCGTTGCATACATTTCTTTATATTTAAGAAAAAAGTTCGGCCCATAGAGGGTGTTAACCCCTAACAGTTTGCGATATCTAGGATATGAGAAGTCAATTAACTATGACTTTAGTTTATTTATAAGCATAGTCAACTGTACATTTGTCAAATAGAATATACATTAAGTCTTTTTATTTAACGGTAGGTTTATTTAAAGAAGTAATTTTCATAGGAAGCACAGGTTTGTAACACTAGAACTACCAAACCAATTATTGAAGTTATAAAAATGTTTTCTTCAGAAATTTTTTGATGTACATCTTCAAGAACGTACATGTTACAATAAGAATTATATGAAGTTGTAATAGATGCATTCTCGTTATTATTACAAAGAAATATATATCGTTGTATTTATTGTTCGATGGTTCTAGTATTAATTAATAGTTGTGGTTGAAGAGGTTGAATCTCGGTCATCACACCTCTTTCACAAATACCAATTGTCACGTCACTCAGACCCAATTTTAGTTCCAAAGAACTGACAACATTTAAGGCCTGACAAAATAAAAAATTTAGAATTTACTGTTTTAGTGATCATTAAAAAGTGAGGTAGTGGGAGCCCACAAAGGAGATTGGAATTTTTCATCCTGGGCCTGTGATAAGACTAGAGATATATATCCACGGCTTTCCTGAAATACACGCACTCTTTTGTTGAAAATTTCCATGACCGTTTTGCATAAATGTAGTTGAATTCCGTTGATACACCCCTCAATTTCCTCCTTCGAGGCGTGTGTGGCCGTGGACTTGTTAGCATAAACCTTAGACTTCAAAAAATCTCAAAGAATAAAGTCCAATGACGTTAAATCGCAAGATCTGGATCGACACGTTTTCGTTATTTTTATAAATTAATGTAAAACTGTCACTTTTAGAGCACCTCGTAATAATTTTTAATTATTTTGAATGTTACTTTTCTTACAACAGGTGTTTTTCATATAGCTGAAGGTGTTTCAGAAATTTCAAGGCCATCTTAATCTTTTTAAATGGAGGAACCATGTCGAAAATGAGCGACGTTAATTCAAGCGCCAATTACCTTCCAGATAGTAAATAAGAATTAAAACAGATTTCTTATCGTTTACTGATTACAGATCGTTAGCTATTAGCTTCGGAACATACGAAGGTAAATACATTTGTACACAGAGTTCGATACTCTATCAAGTGATACGAAAAATAGGTTATTTCTTTTAAAAAAAAATCGAGTTTATTCTGAAATCCCCAAAACACCTCTGCCTACGATACAAGTATGCACTACATGAAAATTGCCCTTCAAATCCATTTGAATTCTATATTTTCAAAACTTGATACGGTGTACATGTAATAATTACTCGAAGTAATCAAATTAGCTGACATAAAACCGGTAAAACACAGTTTTTAGTCTTTAGATTGTTATTTTTTCATTGAACCATAAAGTACATAGGATAGGGTTATTTATGGATTAATACATCGGGAAAATGGCCTCCACGGCTTTGCTGGCACATACGCACTCTTTTGTCGACATTTTTCATAACCTTTCTGCATAATTGTGGCTGAATTTCGTTGATGCAGCGTTTAATTTCCTCTTGTAATGCACGGGTGGTTGTGGGCTTGTTGACAGACCTTTGACTTCAAATAACCACATAAAAAGAAATCTAATGGTGTTAAATCACACGATCTAGGGGGCCAATTCGGACCACCGAAACGAGAGAGTACACGACCAGGAAATGTCTCACGCAGTAATTGAATTGTTGAAACCACATATTGGACACATCAATAGCATCCAATTTCAGCAGAAAGAACTGTGTTATCGTGTCACGATATCGAGCACCAGTAACAGTTACTGCTTGACCACCCTCATTTTCAAAAAAGTATGGTCCAATGATGCCTCCAGCCCAAAATCCGCACCAAACAGTGACACGTTCTGGGTGCATTTGTTGTTCGACAATCACATGTGGGTTCTCCGAACCCCAAACACAGCAATTTTGGCGATTAACAAAGCCATCAAGGTGAAAATGTGCTTCATCGCTTAGGATGATTTTGCTCGAAAAATCAATATCCACTTGTTGATGTTCAATAATCCATTCCACGAACTCTCTTCGCTGTTAATGATCATTAGGCTTCAGTTGTGTTAATTGAATTTTGTAAGCATGGGGACACACATTTTTTGTGAGTATACGCTGTAGAGAGCTTCTTGAAATTTGCAATTCTTATCCACGACGCCGAATAGATGGGTTTTCATCAACACTCTCACGCACTGCTTCGATATTGACATTTGAACGGTATGTTTTCGGACGACCGTTGTGTTTAGCGTCTCCAACTGATCCAGTCTCCCTGAATTTTTCAATTAATCTTTTCACAGTTAACGATGTTAAAACACTATTTTGACCATATTTTGTATAAAATTTTCGAACTGCGGCCGCCAAACTTTCATTATTTTTGAAATATTGTTCAATAATGAAAACACGTTATTGTGTCGTATAACGCTACATTTTTATTAACCCTAAACTCTCAGCTTTTAAATTGTTCTTTTTTCAGGGTTGCCAACAATTTACTGCAAAAATGGAGGCAAATTCAAATCTTGCGTTAATCTTGGGACACCCATTACATTTCCAATATTTGAAAAATATATGCTCCAATATGTATAATGTATTGTCTAACAAGCTCTGGTTGCAGTTTCTAAAAAATCTTGAATGAAATTTCTCTCAGAACAATCGATATTTATGAATAGCACGTAATGCCAACTGTTTCAAACGAATGTGGAAATTCTATTTCGGTCCGATCAAAGAATCGGCGCCTAGATCGTGAGCACGCCTACAGCGGGGAATAATGACTTGTGAAAGCATGTCAAACAAGACGCAGCCAAATACCGAACCTCATGTATATTAACTGCGCGTAAGTGAAATAGGCGTTGCGTTTGACCAGCGGTAGAATCGTTAATTAAGTAAGAACAGGGAGATCGATGGGATTCTTCCGCAAAACGACGGATAATGAATTCGAAGCGGCAGAACGTTTTTCCAGTGCACTTTTTTTCCAGCGAGAAAGCTGCGGGAAACGTTCTGTTCTCCTCACAAATGGAATACCGAGCAACGTGAGTGGAATTTTTAACGTGAATTTTCATTTCAGCAGTTCAAATGAACTTTTTAATTAAGCGTGCTTCTTTTGAATTTCGAGCAACATCGTATCTACGAAAGTAATAATAAAGATAGCTGGAAACTGTTACGCGTCACTTGAACTTTTAAAAAGAGTTGCGTTCCGAAGAAATGTCAGTGTATATCTATATAAAACTATATACTTTAACCGATAAACTCTGGAAGACTTATCGACGAAGTTGTTTCACTAATATTGAGTCCTTATCGATAACTGTAATATTTCATGAAACACGAATCTAATGGAAATAAATTTTAAAAATAATAACTTTCCAACCAGCGACAGTTACTTGAACACAAATGCACGATTTGGAGATCGACAATCTTTTACTTGTTTTTCATGAAAAACGAGTTATGTTGTTAGGCAAATTATACTATTTAAAAAAAATGGCGGTTCTTGTTTCGAATAGCAGGAAATAGGGTATAAATACTTAAAATCGACATAGGCGATGTCAGTACAAATGTGTGTTCATTAATTTTATGAATTAGTGAAAGAATTTTTAAGTCCAATGGTTCCTTAAGTAGTAGTAAATATTTTATAGAAAGTCGATCGCGTCCTCGAACTAGCTGTACGAGCGGTTCAAACCAGAATGGGTTATCCAAATTTTATCCCTTAAAATAGGGAGTAGGTAGTTTTTTTTTAAATAAGAAACATACTATTTGTAATTTTATTGGTTTTTTATTGAATTATCAGGTATCATCTATAACAATTATGTGTGAAAAAATACATCTGTCAAATGGCCACCACGATCATGTTTACAAGCATCGTTTGTTTTGACATCGACATTTTGGCATATTTGCATATTCAGTTCGCCAATTTAATTTCTAATGTTGTTTTTCAGATCATGAATTGTTGCAAATTTGTTGGCATAAGTTTTTCGAATAACCCCAAAGAAAAATGTCCAATGGTGTCAAATCACACGAACGAGACGGCCAATTTGCATCAGCATTTCTCGGAATTAATCGACCATTGAATTTCGATCGCAATAAAGTGATGTTTACACGCGTTACGATGAATATCCTTTATTTTACACTGATTTGCAAAATAAGTTTTGATAACTTTATCACGGTCCTCGATCGTATACGACTCCAATGTTACAATTGTCCACCATCGTAGATTAAAAATAAAAGAAAATGGCAAGAAACAAACATGGCGTTTGACAGATGTTCTCATTCAACATCCTGAAGGTACTTTTGAATAACCCTGTATTAGATCCAATAAACATTTTTTACGTTTACGACGAAAAAATTCTTCAGAAACTTTTCGCGAAACTTCAATTCAGCCCACATGCATGCGATAATAAACGAAAATGAGAAGAGGGGCAAGAGCGACGTCGCCATGTTTGCCCTATTAAATGCGAATTCCCTGTGAGTGAACGTGGGGGAGCTAATATAATGGCACTTTATCCGGCGTCTTTATGAATCCTAAAGGAATGTACGGCATTGCGACGTTTGGAAACTTTCTAACAGCAAAAGATGGGAACGAATCCTTTCTCAGGAGATGCGAAAAAAAGTAATTTTCCTCTAGCCCAGATCTAATCCTTCCCGGTGAGCCAGATGCCAAGCAGAACGGTGGAACGGTGTTCAAGGCATTCGAGAGGCATCATGGTCTAGAAAATCATTCTTAAGACTCTAAGACTATTTTCAATGAAAACATAAAATTATTTTGCATCGACCGTTTGCACACACGATTACTTGCACGGAGTATACAATAACTATATTTCTTGCAAACCGAAATAATTAAAATTGTGCAAGCTGTTCTTTCTTGAAGAAAATTGCTTCAACATAATTAAACCTACCACAGCCGGTCAAATGACCGTTTCCAGATTTTTTATTTTACAATTATCGAAGTATCAAATGAAGTAAATAAATCGATACTTTGCACTCGAAGCAGTTTTAACTAGAAAACCAGAGCATTTCTTCTGACTTATATTTTCCTTCTACATAAATTGTTTCACTTTAGGTATACAGGCTTTTTTACTGTTACTCGTCCTTACAACACTTATATTTTTATCAAATTCTTAAATATAAAGATAGCGATGTTCAAATTATTTTATTGGGTTGTTCGGAAAGTAATTTCGTTTTTTCCCGACAGAGGATTTAATTGTATTTTTTTGCACCCAACTTCACACTTAAGCCGCATAATCATTATATGTTTTGAGAGCTGATATAGCAAGGCTTGTGTGTGAAAAAGTCCAATTGATTATACGCAGTAGTTTTTGGTTGGTGCCCTTTTAAATATGGAGAGCAATAAGCAGCATTTTCGTCATATTTTACTTTTTTACTATAGAAAAGGTAGAAATGCTGTTCAAGCGAGAAAGAAATTAACCGATGTGTATGGAGAAGATGTGTTGACAGTACGCCAGTGCTAGAACTGGTTTGCAAAATTTCGATGCGGCCATTTTGATGTCAAAGATGCACCACGTTTTGGAAGGCCGGTTGAAGCTGATAAAGACACGATAAAGGCATTGGTTGATGCAAACCGGCGAATAACAACACGTGAGATCTGTGAGAAGTTAAATTTATCAAATTCAACTGTTTATGACCACTTGAAAGGCCTGAGTTTAACCTCGAAGCTCGATATATGGGTTCCCCATGTTCTCACGGAGAGAAATTTGTGTCGTCGCGTTGACGTCTGTGATTCGCTTCTCAAACGTCACGAAAATGATCCATTTTTTAAGCGCATCATTACAAAAAAAGGTGATGCTGTCTGTTTGGTGGGATTTTAAAGGAATCGTTTTTTTGAGCTTTTACCGGATAACACAACAATTAATTCGGAAGTCTACTGTTATCAGCTGGACATACTGAATGATGCACTTCAACAGAAAAGGCCAGAAATAATTAACAGAAAAAGTGTAGTGTTCCACCAAGATAATGCGAGACCTCATACAAGTTTGGTCACTCGCCAAAAGCTTTTACAGCTTGAATGGGATACAATGTCACACCCACCATATTCTCCAGATCTGGCACGTTCGGATTATTATTTGGTTCAGTCACTGCAAAATTTTTTAGACGGTTAAACCTTCACTTCAAATGAGGAGGTCAAAAACCACCTCGATCAGTTTTTTGCCTGCAAAGATCAAAAATTTTATGAGCGTGGAATCATGCTACTACCAGAAAGATGGCAAAAGGTATTGGACCAGAATGGCCAATATATAATTTAATAAAATATTTGTTGATTATACGAAAATTGTGTTTCATTTTCACAAAAAAAAAAAAGAATGAAATTACTTTCCGAAAAACCCAATAAATAATAGTGTGCCAATATTTCGTGGCGCCTCATAGTCGCCACTCAAGTGTAAAGGGTTAATAGGCTTCCGGTTGGTAAAGTATTAAGAATATGTGGGATATAATTCTGTTAGTTTATTCCCAAACCTCTATAAACTTCAATTTTGTAAGGCAACGTAGACCTGCTATATCTAATGTTCGATTGGTTTAGTGTTAAATAGATATCTTTGATTTTAAATTGTATTGTAATGAATGATTGACCATTTTTTAAAATGGTCTTTCGATAGCAAACGACATATTGCCGCGTTTTTGGGGGGATTTCACGAGTAGCTTCGGTCGTTCTCGCTTCAGTGAGAAACTTTTCACGTCGCATCGTACCGTGTGTCGGGCGAAAGTCGCCAAACAGAAGACTATTATTAGAGAAATGACGGTGTTCCGTGAGTATGCTGCTGGGTTATTGTATTCTTTGTCATAGGTATTCAGGCCATACGCTGTTTTATATTAAACCGCGCATCGTTGTGCGCTGAACGGCAAAGAAGAACGGTCGAGCAAAACTTTGCTCCGTGTTCTTGCGGGTTACAGGCCACTATAAATGCATGAGCGCTCGCAGACTAACAATACTAATAACGCCGTCTTTATAGCATTCGACGCAAGGGTGCTCTTGTCGGCAACGTAGAAATAAGAAACTTAGAAAATAGCAAAGCAAGAGCTATGCGAACAAGCGACACGAAACAATACACACAAAAAGTCAGAGAAATGTAAATTACTGAATTGGTGAAGATACCCGAGCGAATACGCTCGAAGTGAAGTTCGCTCCAAGAAAGCGTGCAATCTCTAACAACAATATTGAACAAGCTATTGCTACAATAAAAAAGACCATCAGAACCTACAAGAAGTACGTTGAATAATGTACTTAAAAAATGTCTCAATGAATCATCAAATGCTTTTAACCCTATATGAGCCGAATTATTTTCTGAAATATAAAAAAATGTATGCAACGAGAAATCAACAATTACGAACCGATATATGCAGATTAGAAAGTATTTATCAATCTTAATAATTTTATTATAATTTGTAACTTTGTAACTTTGCAGTAACAAAGGATTACGATGTTTGCACTTTAATGCATAAAAGCTTAAGCGTGAAATTTCATAAAACAGTTTGCACTTGGCGTTAAATATAGAGGTACGTTGCTTTTGGAACCCCTTTGTTGAATCACACTGCAGTGCACATATATTGGTATAGTCCACTATGTCACTTATGATTTCATTGTCAAATAGTTTTTGAAAATGGGATACAGGAGAGCAAGGTCCTTAGAGGTCTTCAGAGCATACTGGTTTCCAAGGGCGATTATAACTATTATTCGTCTAGGACACTGATTGCTAAACAATTTTTTATGGTCCTGAATGTTCCTTATTCGATGATGATCGGTACTAAATTCATCATCATTCTCAATAATATTTATACGTCGTCGGATAAATCCTATTGCATGATCTTAATCGGACTCAGAATCTAATAAAGAATTTTCAGATCTATTACCGCTAATGCGTCTAATTCTAATTCCTCTATTACTTTTATGTGATTATGTATCCTTATTTCGAGTATATGATATATAACTTTAAAAATAGAAGAAAGCACAAGCATTATCCTAAATATACCAAAATTTATCATAATAGCCTACTGTAACCTGAAAGTCACAAAACTCTATCATAAACAAATAGTAACAAACTGATTAGTGAAATTGCAAACAAATAAGTTGTTATTGATATGCAAATCCAAAGCTACTATGTACTCTTTGTTTTGTTTAATATATAGAATATAATAGAATAGATAGAAGCACAAATAATGTAAATTGCACAAGATGGTTTCGTTGGTTTTTATCTGCAAACAACTTGCAAGGCATTTACTTTGATATTTCAGGTTGACGGTGCTACTAGCCATTATCAATATCGTTATTTGTTACCTCAGAGACAGTATATAATTTAGACATATACGTTATCTGATAAAAAACTAAAATTATTTGGTAAAATGTCGATATATTAATATGTGATTGGAAAGTTACACAGGCCCATAGAAGTTTAACCTTTTGCACTCAAAGTTGTTTTAACTAGAAAACCAAAGTATTTATTTTGACCTAGGATATTTTCATTCTACATGAGTTATTTCACCTTATGTATATAGAGTTTTTACTGTTACTCGTCCTTGCAATTGTTAAATTTCTATCAATTTCCCAGACATAAAGATAGCTAGATATATGTTAAAATTGTTTTAAATAGTAATGTGGCAATTTTGCGCACCTCTTCAAAGTCATCAGTAGAGTGCTAAGAGTTAAACACTGCCAACTACATAATAGCAAGAAGGGTCTGTCATCCGAGAGTTAATTTGGAATATGCTTATTGAAATTGTGAATCTTTGTCATCAAACTATCTACTGCGCAAAGCACCGACCTTGACGCCATAGAGAATCAATGGTGTTTACTAAAACGACAGCTTTGGGATACACTCGACTTCCAAGCAAGTTCAATCACGGATTTGTATGATACAATTCAAGAACAGTGAGAACAAATATCTCCGAATTGTTGGATCAAATTAGTAGAAAGTTTGCCAATCCGAATTAGTGCAGTTTTGCAAATAAAAGGTCATTTTAAAAATAAATGATGTATTAATCCTTAACACTCGAGTGATAACTCAGAGGCACCACGGAAAGTTGCCACATAATTATTTAAAACAATTTCTACATCACTATGCTTGTATCTAGGAAATTTGTAAAAATTTGATCATTGTAAGGACGGGTAATATTACAAAACTCCATAAGCATAAAATGAAGTAAATGGTATAAAATGAAAATGACCTAGGTTTAAAGAAACGCCTTACTTTTCGAGTTAATAAAGCTTCGAGTGCAAAGGGTTAAATATTGCCAAGTATTGGACGTGGTGCAAAACCGAATCAGTCTATTTTCTTTGTCATTGCTAAACGAGGACACACAAATTATTGAAAAAATTTCTTAAATTACTTCTAACTACGATAAATATGATTGTCGCATCTTAAACTAGCGTACAGCGAGACCAGCGCAGCCAGCTCAGGTAAATTTCACCTGGCCACGGGCCGCTGTAGCCAGTACAAAAGAGCATCTGAATCGCGTGGAAAACCCCAGGCTTCGTATAGCTGAGTCACGCATATTTGGGACTCATTGGTTTACGTTAGGCAACGAAAGTTCCGCCATTACAAGCAATTCGTACCTGGCGGACCTTCTCCTACTCCATCCTCGATCTTCTTCATTCCCACTCCGACTTTTTCGTACATCTACCCTTTTTCCGACAAACCTGACAACCACTCCTACAACTCCAAATACCGAACTTTTCTTATAGATTGCACGACCACGACAAATCAGAACAAATCCGATATTCGATAGTATTACTAATTCGAGCGACTTCGAAACGCGATACGTGACGACATAGCCGAGCCTGTCTTAGCGTTCGCAACTGTTGATTGAACGAATATGTTTCTCCGGAGTTTGAGCCTTACAACCATTCTCCGTAAATTCCAGTCGAATCCAAGTCCCTAATCGAAGCTGACCGACTAGCCACCACAATAATTATACTATTGACTTTTTGTTATTCTTTTATATTCCTAGCAATAAATAATGATTTATACAAAGCTTGTGGTTATTGGTTCAGTTATGCTCATTACTGTATATGTTTCGAGAAGGGAAGTGAATTTTGCTTAAGTCGCTGTTGCATACGTTTATGCGTCACAAACTTACGAACGACTGTCATGCGACTCTGGTTGGCATAAATTATGCAAATTTGTATTTTATTATATAATGAAAACACAAATTGCGTGAGCGCGAGTCTATTCTCACGATTACTCTGAACTCAATTAAGAAGAAAAACACACTAACGCCGTGTTACAGTAAATATGCGCAAATTTCACGATTTCCATAGCGCGCTGTCTAGCCAAGTTGCAGATCATTCGAAGCCCGTTTTTTCCTTTCTAAAATATGAAAACGACCGACTGCGTGCTGAGCATGGTAATGTCTCGTCAGGTTCAATCCATTAAACCTACTCGCATCGAGACAACGCAGCTCTCGTCGCAGAAAATTCTAGTCACTCCGCAACTCCATCTCGCGAATAACCATTATCCCACTTACAGAGAAATCATCGCTGATGTCATTTGTCTAGTAGTTCGCCGGCAGTCATTTGCCGGATAATTAATCTTTGATCCACAGTTTTGCACCGTGTAGGAAAACAAACATTATTCAATCGGCATTTTGCATGTTATAACGACACGATTGAAAACTGCGTCGCAAAAGTTCTCGCAAACGAGAAAACATATACAGTCGGTGTGGAAAGTATTCGTACAGCGACCAAAATAAAACCAGTATATAAAACTGTATACGTAAACTTCAATTATAAATTTTAAGCGAAAAAAATTATTAATAAACATCCTTGTTTATTTGTAGAAAAGATTTGGTGAAAACTAAATTTCATTTTCTTCAAGATTAACAAATATATACATCCAGCATAGATAAACTTCTGAAAGTGACGAATAACAACAATGATGATTAGTTTGTACAAAGTACTAATAGAAGCAAGTTTGAAATTTGTAATATACTACAACATAGGTCGTAAAAGGTGCGAAACGACGGAAGAAGAGCGAAAAATTATTATTCGATTACACAATCAATGTAAATCACTTGGTGAAATTCCTTCCATAGTAAGTAGAGCAAGGTCTACTATTCAAAGTATAATTGACAGATTCGGAAAACTGTTTCAAATAAAAGAAGAAGTGGCCGTCAACGTAAGATAAACGAGTATGATCGACAGTTAATTATTCGTAAAGTGAAACAGAATCCACATATAACTGCCGAACAAATTGCAACAGAACATAAAAAAAACAATGGCATAAGTGTGTCAGCTAGTACTGTGCGTGACTATTTAAGAAGTAGCGAATATCATGGTCGAGTAGCATGAAAAAAGTATTTTGTAAACGAAACTAACCGTAAGATAAGATTAGAATTCGCTAAGCAACATATTAATACACCAATCGAACATTAGAATAAAGTACTTTTTACTAACGAAAGCAAATTCGACGTATTTGGCTCTAAACAAAAATTTACAGTGTGGAGGAAGAAAAATACACAATTCAGAAAAGAAAATTTGCAACCGACGGTAAAACACGGCGGTGGATCTGTATTAGTTTGGGGTTGTATGAGTGAAAATGGAGTGGGGTCTCTACATTTTATTGGTGGTATTAGGAACCATACAGTTTATATTGATATTTTAAAAAAACATCTGTATGCTAGTGCAAATAAAATGGGTCTTAAAGACAATTTTATATTCACCCACGACAATGATCCAAAGCACTGTGCATATAATACAAGGAAATAGGTATTATACAACACATCAAAATACTTGCAACACATCAAAATCATTTTTTTCGATTAAAATTTATAACTGAAGTTTACGCACACAGTTTTATTTGAAATTGGTCGCTGTACGAATACTTTCCACACCGACTGTATAATCACTACGATTGCATATTTATATCTTTTTTTGTCATTTTATGTAGTTGGTATATATGCTTGGGTGTTTCTTAGTATAAAATAGTCTAAACAAAATTATGGTTTTAATCTCAATTTTATGTTTTAATTACAGTATAATAAATTTATACATTATTTCAGATTGCTCTTGTTACAGCTAGTTAAACCAGTCGAACTACGAACCACTTTTATGATTTTATAATTGACGATATTTAGGAGTATTCGCTGCTTTCTTTACCAATCTTTTTAAATATATTTTTTATGGTACTTCTTGCAGATATATTAACCTTTTTGTCGCTCCTAGTGAAATAGCTATTCATTCCTTTTAAGCACTCGAATCTGCGAAATTAAATGACGATTTTGATACTCTGAGTCAAAATGGACTCCGGCATCGCATTCGGAGGGTTAATCCGAATCGTTCAATTCATCATCAAATGATGACGGAAGAAGTAATTCTCTAGTTGTGATCATAATGGTTCCAACCCCTCGCGTGAGAATTTTCCCATATTTGATATAAGATAATCGAAAGTTGATAGTTGATTTAATTGATTTGAAAGTTGATTTAAAGAAAGGCAGAAGTCAATAATATATTTTCACTAGATAACTTCGCCAGTAGCCGCCCGTAACAGCCAATCCGTTTTTTATAATAAAGATAACACTTCATTCTTTACAATGAGACTAAAATGAACATTAAAAAATAGATTTTTAAAGAACATAAAAAATATAATATGTCTAGAAAATAGAATATGTTTAATTGGGTTACTCTAAAAAAGGATAAAAAATATAATTAAATAGTTTGACATAATTGAAGTATATCTAATTCTATCATATATTGTTTAATAGTAAACTTAATTTAATATTACACTCATTATTTTAATTTTGAATGATTTTTAAATGTCCTACTTCAAAAGTCTAGCCGTGTCCTAAAAGTCTAATTAATAAATAATGGAAATGATATCGTAGTTCATGTGTGTTATTAACTATTGGTAAAAAGAATTGTTTGTTATAGGGATACTTTTTTAAAACAACGTTCTGCTGTGTACTATAATTTCTTTCCAAGAGTAAACAATTTTATATCCTGAATCATACTGGCTGTGCCGCATAAGACTAAAAAAATTCGAAACGAAATGTTCAAACAAAAACAACTATTTCTAGTTACTAACGAAGAACACAGACTAATGAAAGCACAGTTTCATTTACAATTTCGTCAAACTGCAAATCAATTGTTATCACAACCTATGAAATAATTTTATTAGAATCAATAATGCGAAAAAAATTGCAAACTGACTTCTATATATGACTGACGAGCAATTAAAAGAGCAGACTAATTTCTGTTTGATTCTAACTTCTAAAAATTCTGCGACGTAGTTGTCAGAGCGGAATTTATGATATTGCCGAGCGTTTCTCGACTGTGGTCAATTGCATTACTTTCCAGAACCAAATGAAACATCCATTCAATTTGCCCATACAGCACAAAAGCTCCGGCGCAGTGAATAAACGAACCTCTGTCCAATTTGTTCGGAAGCTTTCACTTTAAGGTCCGGGGAAACTTTTCTGGTTCGGTGTGCAGAGATATTCTTCATGCAAATGAAGGAGTCCTTGCGAGTCTGTACACCGAGTGAGGAAAAACAAAAGAAGGAAAACAAAAGGAGAGGGGAGATAAAGGGCGAGAGGCACAGATGAAAGAAACAAATGTACGGCCGTTCCGAGATCTGGGACCGTCGTATACCGATCTTAGGCCCGCGGTAACGATCCGCCAGCGCTAAATCGTGTAATTAGAGAATTACACTATTCCGAGTGTCGTGGCGCAAGTAGACGAGCCATGGGCACAGAAAAAGGAAAGAAACCGGCAGGATCCAGCCGCACATTCCTGTGCAATTATAGTTTCCTTTTATCGCGTCGATCATGCACCTGGATCAACGGATCCGGTTTTACACCGAGTCGCGAATGTGTAATGCGTGTTCATTAGCGGTCCCGTTGAAAGTGGCCGGCATGGAGATCTACAATATTCCTCAGCCTTGATCGATTTGCTCGCCGATTGGCTAACCCCGTGCGGGAACTGCTTCTGGATTGTAGATTCGGTCCGATCGAGCTTGCTGCTCTCATCAATTATATCGCTTATTTTTCTTTCCGGTTACCGTAACGCCGACACGCAATAATATCAAATAAGAGCAATTCCGCGGCGTGTCTTTTTTATATTCTCGGTAAGAACCATCGAACACTAACGGCGATTATTTTGGTACCGAATAACTAAGAATCTGCGGAATTTTTATTGGAATCGTAATGTAGCCGATGGCTTGGCTGGTACGAATCCACAGATTCCCGTCCAATCGTCGAAATATAAAGCACAGACTAGGCTGGAATAGGGTGGAAAATGGGTGATCATGGAGCTGCTTGTTTTTCGCCGGATTTCGGTGCTGATGACGACTCAAGGGCGAAGTATAGTAAGGGGCATAACAGAACCAATAACCACAAATTTTGTATACGTTGCGACGGCAACACCCAAAGTTGTACGTGCCTAACCCTGTCCTCGGCAATTTAGAACACGAAAACGAAAAGTAGGCAACAAATTACTAAATTCAGCTCCGAAGGAGCCGACCATTCGTCGCGACCGACGCACATGACGTGCGACGCACTCGAAGAAACGGAAACCAGACAACCCTGCAATAAATCACCATAATCCTTCATTGTCCGTTTGCCACTCCTTCAGACACACTCCTTCCATCACTCCTACAACCAATTACAAAATGCTACATTCCGTCGCCTCAAACTACCCTTAACACGTTCCGTAGCGCGTGGGGCGTATACGAACCACGCTGAACTTTCCGTTCAAGCCGCTTGCAGTTCTAATTAAAAAGCGAAGAATTTTTTAAAAACTTATCGTAGAGTCAAATGAGCCCATAATTATGAAAGTGATCTAAGTCAAAATTAAAAAGAAATGAGTTTATCAGTTATTTCACACCACATTATTTTAAACTAAATTAATTCAATGTAATTTTTATGATATTGTCAAAAATGAACCATTAGATGGTGGTTGTAATTTCAACATTACATGGAATTCGTTTAGTGTGAATTATGAAAATGATCTAAGTAAAAAATTTATAGAAATTATATAAACATAACCTTAAAATGGCATGTGGCCCTCTTTGGCGCGTTTTTTAACTACACTCGTAGTTTTTTACTGCTTTGAATCATTTATATGACATTCAGTTAATTTTGAAAATGATCTACGTCAATTCAAACTTTAAAAACAACATTTTCATAATTATATGCATTTTAATAATTACATAGTATAAAAATACTTTTTAATCTATTCAAATGCAATTCATTAAATATCTCGAAACAAGGAATATATGACATAGATCACTTTCATAATAATAGGCACAAATATAGCCATCTTAATATCATGCGTACTGCATTTCTTATAACATGGAACGTTCACGCACCACACGGCATAGCGATCATTCATTTTCGACTGCGTTTTGTTGAAATAGCAGAGATTTTATTAGATATTTAATAGCAAAAGTGTGGGTCGTATACGCCCCACGAGGCCTGAATGGAAAATCTTTAACCCTTTCAATATGAGCGCCGAGTATAGCGGACAGCCGTGCGGCGGCCTGTGTGTACGGGTGCCGACTATAGTAGACATCTATGCGATGATTTGCGTAGACTATCGTCGGTAACCGAACATCATGTTTTTCATATAATGCGATGAAACAGTTATTACTGTTTGTTATTGTTATAAGAGAATTCCAAGATGGTGTTGAAAGACGTAAGTGCGAACGCCGAAGATTACCCACGTGCAATGTGCACACTTTTGCAACGCGGTGCCCCGTTCAATGGCATCACTTCAGCGGAGCATACTGCCGCAACGAAAGGGTTAATAAACGGTCTGGCACGGAACGTGTAAACCAATCCCGACAAAACCGAGGTGATAACAGACAAAGCGCAACAAGTCTCAGACAGAACTTGTATAACCGAAATCGCGAACAGAAAAAAGAACTTGCATAACACGAATCGCGAACAGACAAACGAACAAGTACTACAGAAATCGCGAACTGACAGAAACATAGAAGTTACAACACAAACATCGCGAACATTCCGAAGCTAAAAAAAGCTTCTGTCCGTTTTTGAAATAAAACAAAGTAGAAATCTTTATTACCATCAATAAACTTTATTAAATAATGTAATTGCCATTATTATTCATGATTTTTTGCCAACGTGAGGGTAATTTGTATATCCCATTTTCGAAAAATATTTTATCTTTTGATGCGAAAAATTGAAGCAGTGCTTGTTTGATATCTTCTTTATTTTTGAAGTTTTTGCCCCTCAAAAAATTTTGTAAGGACAAAAACAAGTGATATTCGGAGGGTGCTAAGTCTGGGGAATATGGTGAATGCGACAGAATTTCCCAGCCTAGTTCTGCAATTTTTTGACGAGTCCTCAAAGCAGCATGTGACCTAGCATTATCATGATACAGTATGATGTTCTTTGCTCTTATTTTAGTTAATTTATTTAAAAAACTTTATTTTAGTTTATTTACTACGTCAGTATGTATACATTAAGTGATAAAAATAGAGAGGCACACATGCGCCAAATAAACATGTGCTTACGTGTCGAGACTTGTTGTGATAGAAACTGACAGACCTTTCTGGTAGACCTAATAATAGTGTAGTGTATTATAATAAGTATTATAACAGTGTATAATAATAATAATAATAATAGTAATACATTCAATAAAATAGAAAAGTCTAAATTCCTTCGAATAGCATAACTAGATGTTCGAGAAAAGCGATTAAAAGTAAGAGAATTGATATTGCATAAATTACACGGGAACGTATTCAGATGCGAAAATCCGATTTTGATGAAACTTATGAGAGCTTGTAGTTCTTTGAAACATATTTGACACGTGTTTTTTTTATCGGTAACCATCCTCTTTGAAGGGGTGGAAACAGCCCTCAAAGTTGGGGTATTTTTGAAATATCGCGGAAACCAGAAGTCGAGAAATTTGAATTATTTTTTAAATTGTGTTTTTTTTCAATGGGAAATGTAGTCGCGCAAGAAAATTTTAACAAAAGATTTTTGTTTAAACGATAAAGCTATAAGCTCCCATAAGTTTCATCAAATCAGATTTTCGCATCTGAATATGTTCACTTGTTAGCTAAAATTAGATTTCAAGCTTACGTAGAGAACAGTGGGATTCGAAAGACAAAATTGGGTTTGAAGCTGAACGAGAAACGTTTGTTTACGTGCTCGCGAATGACTGTTAATCGGGTTATCGTTTGCAGGAGAGGATTCGCGAGCACGTTGAGCGAAATCGTTCGTTAACAACAGAATCCGCGCGAAAAATATGAGTGGCTATGTGAATCAGAAAGGACGAACGATGATGTTTCGTCGCGAGTTAACTGGTGCATATAACTGGAACCTCGATGTCCCGCTACGCGTTATAGGAAACTGGCGCGAGTTTTCGCCACGCGATACTCGAAATCTTCGTCTGCGAATTCCTGTGGCGTGCAAAATCGCGATGTTGACTATATTCAGACGGAAGGGCGGTGGACGTTCCGAGAAAAATTATAATCATTAAAATCGCTTAAACTAGGGAAAATCCTATTTACAATCTTCGGAAAATTCATTTAATTTTTCCTCTAACCCCGGATCAATAAATTATTACGGCGACATTTCTTGAAATCGCAGATGTAATTGAATTCTTTAAAAGGCTTATCTACCTTTAATTATAATGCTTCGTTGGTGATTGTGACTCGAAAGGTGTACAGAAAGCCATGAAATTTTCGAACGGCATTTAAGTCAGAATAAATTTTTTAAAACAGGACCAAATGCCTCGACTGTTTTAAAGCAATTTTTTCTGGAACATTGTGCTCGATGTAGAGACGTTCGTGGAACGGTCGAGAAGAACCGTTAGTCGAAGAATATCATCTGGCACATTTGGTCGTCAAATGGTTGTCATCCGTTTCGCGGCTCGCAGCGAGCCTGGAGTCGTACCTACGAAAAGCTCCTCGAAAAGTTGCCAAGCTGCCATCCACCCTGTGATGCACATTGTCGCCACACTCGCAGGAAACAATGCGCTGAGGGCGCACTATAAGGGTGCGGGCAAAACTCGATCGTGGAGGCGTTTGTTGGTTATAGTTTTTTACATTAGAATTTTTCTGGATTCCACCGAGGAGATAACGCATCCACCGAAAGCCAGTGGACAGTGTCACGGGTCTGCGAACCGGACAAGCAAGATGCAATATCGTCCAACTGATTGACTTTCACTGTAGTAGCAGAGTGGCACTATAGTACGATCTAGACCGTTTAGACAATACTATCCTGTGGAAAGTAATCGATCCGTGGAATAAGCCTAATTGTTCCGTAGTTCGTAAGATCACTTTACTGCCACTTATAAGCTATCCGAACACGAAATAGGATTATAAATCGAGCAAAGTAATGGTACGTCTAGTTTCACGAAAAAATGGTAACTGTTTTATTTTATACAGTGGCTCACGACAGTATTCGGACATTCTTTAAATCTAAATAATTTTTTCAAAATTGAACCAAACGACTTGACTTTTCTGGAGCAACTAGAAGCATCGATTTACTAAATGATATGCAAAAATAATTTTGAAGTAATTCTAATTGGTAGAAATTCCGTAGGAAAGTAGAAAAGACATTTTTTAAAACATTTTTATTTCACCTCGTAATAAAAATTTAAAATATACTTTTTTCAGAACTGTCTTAGTTATACGCATGCTGAAAACTCCACTGAAATCGATTGACGCGGAAAAAAATGACACGCGTAGAAAGATGTAAAAATTCGTGGCGTTTGAGCAGAAACTGGCCAAAAATCGTGAAGAATTTCGATTTTCACTATTTTCAGTGGCATGTAACTCCTGTGTACGCGAATCCATTTCAATGAATTTTTCTACATATGTATAAGTATCGTAGGCCTACAAGATGCGACTTTAAAATTTATTGTACGTGGCTCAAATAAAAAATATTTAAAAGTTCCTTTTTTATTGGTCATGTAATTCATACCAATTCCAATATTTACAAAATTCATTTTGCATATCATTTATTAAATCAATGCAACTCATTGCTCAAGAAAAGTCAACACGTTTGGTCCAATCTTAAAAAAGTTATTTAGGTTTAAAGAGTGTCCGAATACTTTTGTGAACCACTGTATAAAGAGCGGTATTTGTAAGACCGCTTAGCTTACGGTATGGGGTTATCTCTTCTAGGGTTAAAGGATGATTGGCGTGTGACGTGGTGTTGTTTTGAAGTTTAGTTGTGATATAGCCGAAAATATGTGTGATGGTTTGGGCCTCTTAACTCTTTGCGGAGGAGAGGCGACTCTCGGTTGCCACAGCGTTTCGCGTGGCAGGACGAGTGGCGAGTGACAGGTGACAGTCAGTGTTTATGTTAGATTTCGTTACATCCAACCGATAGGAACGCACTATTGGTTTTTAGAAAGATCTCTTAGGTGTTGATGTTCTTTCATACGAAATGTGAAATGACACATCTTAATAGAGATAAGATAAAATTTATGAAAGATTCCATTAAGACTGTGACTCCGACAATGACCCTGACGTTAGTTGAGACTTGGCAATCGTGGCGAAAGTATCAGAAGAATTTGTATAGAGTGATTTTGTTTGAACCCCGACAAAAATGGATTTCATAAGTGAAATCAGCTCTATCGAAGACGAATTTTGTTTTGATATGAGCCAAGATGAAATTGATCGTATTCGTAAAGAAATTAGTAGGATAGAAAACGAAGGAAGCGATGAAGATGACGACATAGTAGTGGGTGCAAGAAGTCGAAAAATCGGAATAACAGAGAACGATTCCGAAAGTGACAGTAATGCCCCACAAAACCTCTAATAAATCAGAATGTACAGTTCGTGACGAGTCCAGTGAGTATACGAGATCATTTTATTGTGTCTTGTAGAACTCTTTATAAAGGGTGTCCCAAAATTAACGCAAGGTTTGAATTAAGTAGAAAACACAGTTTTTCGTCTTTAGATTGTTATTTTTTCATTGAATCATAAAGTACATAGGATAGGGTTATTTACGGAATAACACATCGGGAAAATGCCCTCCACGGCTTTGCTGGCACATACGCAATCTTTTGTCGAAATTTTTCATGGCCTTTCTGCATAATTGTGGCTGTATTTCGTTGATGTAGCGTTTAATTTCCTCTTGTAATGCACTGGTGGTTGTGGGCTTGTTGACATAGACCTTTGACTTCAAATAACCCCATAAGAAGAAATCTAATGGTGTTCAATCACACGATCTAGGGGGCCAATTCTGATCACCGAAACGAGAGAATATACGACCAGGAAATGTCTCATGCAGTAATTGAATTGTTTCACTGGCTGTATGGCATGTGGCACCGTCTTGTTGAAACCACATATTGGCCACATCAATAGCATCCAATCTCGGCAGAAAAAACTGTGTTATCATGTCGCGATATCGAGCACCATTAATAGTTACTGCTTGACCAGCCTCATTTTAAAAAAAGTATGGTCCAATGATGCCTCCAGTCTAAAATCCGCACCAAACAGTGACACGTTGTGGGTGCATTTGTTGTTCGACAATCACATGTGGGTTCTCCGAACTCGAAACACGGCAATTTTGGCGATTAACAAAGCCATCAAGGTGAAAATGTGTTCCATCGCTTATGATGATTTTGCTCGAAAAATCAGCATCCACTTGTTGATGTTCAATAATCCATTCCACGAACTCTCTTCGCTGTTCATGGTCATTAGGCTTCAGTTGTTGTGTTAATTGAATTTTGTAAGCATGGAGACATACATCTTTTGTGAGTATACGCTGTAGAGAGCTTCTTGAAATTTGCAATTCTTATCCACGACGCCGAATTGATGTTCCTGGGTTTTCATCAACACTCTCACGCACTGCTTCGATATTGACATTTGAACGGCTTGTTTTTGGATAACCGGTGTATTTAGCATCTAACTGATCCAGTCTCCTTGAGTTTTTCAATTAATCTTTTCACAGTTGACAAGGCTAAACCACTATTTTGACCATATTTTGTATAAAATTTTCGAACTGCGGCCGCCAAACTTTCATTATTTTTTAAATATTGTTCAATAATAAAAACACGTTGTTCTATCGAATAACGCTCCATTTTTACTAACCCTAAACTCTCAGCTGTCAAATTGTTCTTTTTTCAGGGTTGCCAACAATTTACTGCAAAAATGGCGGCAAATTCAAATCTTGCGTTAATTTTGGGACACCCTTTACATGTGCGAAAATTTCGTCCTGCTACCTCACCGCAAAAAGGGATAAACATGCGCAGTGATTCGGTGGTGAAGTAGACTTCGGAGCGTCGACGAGATCTTTTCCTTCCGACAAGTGCCAACCGATTGGTGAAAGTGATTCCGGTACATCCACCCTCAAAGCAGTCCCATAATGTCAAACAGTCCTCGGCCACGCATTATCTGTGTAGCGCTTAGCTCTTAGCAATCACAATGTAACTATTTTTAATTTAATTGAATTGCTCGAAGTGCGTAATTCAATGACGAGTTTCGTTTCATACTGTTCGTACGTATCGCGCTGTAACGCGGTCATTGGTTTGGCGTCAATCTTCTGATCAGATTCCTGACAATACGAGTTCGAGACGATTCCCTACAATCCGGTTCGATGATAGGAACAATATATTGATGTATTAATCCCTTGCCATATTATGAGGAGTCAGACTCGCGTTGAAAATTTTATGTAATGTCTAACAAATATAAATATTATCAGAGATTTGAGGCTTTCACGTCCGAATTATTATTGTTGAGGCTTTCGGGTGTAAGCCGTGTCCTAAAAGAAGATATTTCCCAACGTTTCCTAGTATCAGTGTGTCTTCCAATCCCTTGATGAAGCTAGTTGTAATGCTTGCGAAACGTTGAGAAATATCTTCCTTTAAGACATGTGTTTCAGACGCACTAATAGTAAATCGTTTTTAAAGAACGTTTTTGTATTTATCATTGCGCTTCGAGCGCTTAACTTAACAAGGCTCGATATTTAGGGGTGGTGCAAATAATATTATAAAGACACACGACTTGTTAGTACGCATAACTGAGTTTAATAATTCCAACGTACTAATTTTTCTTACGAAAATAATACGGATTTACAAACGAGCGGTTTAGTTGAATTGAAGTTATTTTAGTGACGTTTGAAATGTGAATCGACTAGAGTACAAAAAGTCTGCAGTATTTATACAGAAAATTGTTCATGTACCGCACCAATCAGAGTCGATGGTAGCTTGGTTGGTAAACGTTCGGTTTGGTCGTTGCGCCTGGTCCCAAGATGTTGGACGTAGGGGTGGTTTATTGCTGGGGATTTCTAAAACGCCGGCTTGTAGGAATATACCGGGTGCTCAACTTATACAGTGTCACAAAGTTCATATGCGCTTATATATAATGTTGTTACGTCGTATTAACACGGCTTACACCCGAAAGCCTCAACAATAATAATTGTAAATATAAATATTGTTTCAGTGGTTGTCCATATGGAGTCGCCACAATGAAGAATTACTTCGTTGTGAACAACCCTTGACCCTTTGCACTCCAAGCTATTCTAATTCCAAAATCGAAGAATTTATTTGACCTGAAATAGTTCCATTGTATAAGCTTCATTTTCTTTCGTGAATATAAAGTTTATAATTATTACTCGCACGTGCAACATTTCAGTTTTTATTGTTTTCTTAAATACAAATATAATGATGTAAAAGCTGTTTTAAATAACAGTAAGGGAAGTTTTTAATGTCGTCTGAGAGGAGCCATTGGAGGGCTAAGGGTAAAAAAAAATAAAAGATAAACAATCGAGTTCAATCGAAATTGGCCTGTCGAACAGATTGGACAGCGAATTCGACCACATTAATCCAAATTGTATTTTTGTTGTAAGTAATTACTGATTTATAAATAAATAATTATAATGGTCATAGGGAATAAAGTCAAGGATAAGTTTAGCGGCAACTGAGAAGGTGATGCTGGAGGGTAGAAAAAGAAAGGAGCGTTTCGTCTTGAACCAGTTAGAGAATTTGTCAGTAAACATACCTAGCAAGCCCTAACTTAGACGCTGGGATATCGGAAGATGATTAATATATACAGGGTGTTAGCGAAATCGTGGTACAATCGACAAAGGGATAATTTCTGGTACGAAATCGAGTGGAAAATATCAAATAAAGTTTTTTATGAATTATTGAAATGTACGGCTAATTATTAATTAGTCATACATAATTAATTCATACAAATTATAAGTCATAAAGCAGGCTCTCTCCAAACATACCTAACGAATTTTCAAACTCGCCTTTTTCGAAAATGAAACCCCGTGTGAAAAGCACTATATTCCTTATTTTTTACTAGATTTTACATGAGAAATCATCCCCTCGCGGGTTGTACCACGATTTCGCAAACACCCTGTATATACGAATTGAAGGCGGATCAGGTACTATTGTCCTTCTATTAGTGAGTGTAGGAATTAGAGTGCCGCCACAATATTGTTAGACGTGTTTACAGGGCGGATGAAATCGGCAGGCCAGATAGTGTAATTTGAAACACTAATTAGTTTGTTGATATACTTGAAGGGCCTATGATTTTCTAGTATTCTATAGGCTTTGACAGTTGAACAGATATTGCGGGTGAAATTGGACTCGAGCACCACAATGGGAGGGTTAATTTATCGATGGATTGTAATAAAGTCGATCGGTAATTGAGCGCACTACGTGTGGATGCTCGTTCGAAGAAGGTCAGTGGAATTGCAGTAGAGACGACCATTTGAGACAGCGGACAGTTCAGTGGAAGCACTGTCCACCTGTTCATCGAGCTCGAACCGTCTCCCGTTACAATTATGCAATCGAGTGCTCCAGTGGGCGCGTGTTCTTCACATGCCAGTCCCATTTGTGATACTCTTTGGATCGCGGACCGGTGTCATTACCTCGTAACGCCCACGCTCATGCCTACGCGAAGTCCATTACCTTCGCTCGATCGTGCATCATGAATGCGCTATGTCAATAGACTTCGGCACACACGATCGCAGACGAGCTTGCAGAACGTATTAGCGTAAACGGTTAGCGTTCACAGGTTAATGAAAAGGATTTAGTAATACAATGGACCGCCCGTATCCTCTGCGACCCGCCCCGCTGAGACTATATCTTCGGACGGCGGAGCACATGCAAATGTAAACGAGGATCGAAGTTGGAATAGCTACGCGATAACCGCTCCATGCCCTTCAAGGGAGAGAGAAAGGGAAAGAGAAACAGAAAGAGAGAGAGAGAGAGAGAGAGAGAGAGAGAGAGAGAGAGAGAGAGAGAGAGATCGTTAACGGCTGTTTAATCATTCCGTCGAGTGTGATTATCGACTCGTTACCGTCTAGCGGAATGCTCCGTCGGAATTAACTAGCAAACACGTTCCGACTTGATTTGGTCTAGCTCTGCAATATACTTTGGCATTATCAATATAAATGATTTCAAAGTTAACGTTAGGTAACATAGTATGCTGTTTGGCTACGTGTCATTTGATATAATCGTACGCAAGTTTATTTGAACGGTTAATCAGACTTATGGCCGATTTACTGTTAGACACATATTAGATGAAAATAAACTACAGCTATTCTACATTTGTAAAGTACAAGGACTTACAAATCGTGATTATATTTAAAATATATATATATTTGAGTATATTCTAGTATACTCTGGTATGTTCTGGTACATGTATAGTAGTATATTCCGGTATATTTTGGTATATTCCGATATATTCTAGTATATTCTGCTATATTCTGGCATTTTCCGGTTCATCCTGGTATATTCTTGTATATTCTGGTATATTCTGGTATATTCTGGTATATTCTGGTATATTCTTGTCTATTCTGGTATATTCTGGTATATTCTGGTATATTCTGATATATTCTGGTATATTCTGGTATATCCTGGTATACTCTGGTATATTCAAGCGTATTCTGGTATATTCTTGTATATTTTGCTATATTCTGGTATATTCTGGTATATTTTGCTATATTCTTGTATTTTCTGGTTTATTCTGGTATATTGTGGTATATTCTTGTATTGTCAAGTGTGTTCTGGTATATATTAGTGTATTCTGATATTCTGTTACATTGCCATCAAATAATTTGCAAAGAGATGTTATGTTTCGTTGTTTGTTTTGTCTTGTTTTTCATTTTATAAGAAAAATGTTATTCAGGGAAATTTACACGAAGATTCGTTTTGTAATTATAACTTTCCAATATCATGGGAGTATCATGTGTACCAATTTTTTTCATCAATCAAAAATTTGTTTCGATACTTTTGTACAATATTTTGGGGGAAAAACCATTGGTTTCTAAATGAATAACGAATAATTCGAATAATCAATAATCGATTAACAGATAATCATTTATTCGTAACTTTTATACAAATACATTTTCATTCGAATGATGTCCTACACTGGTACTGACAAAGGTGCAAAGGGTTTCGCAAAAACTAGGTATCCGTTTTGTAGGTAGCTACTTGTTGCAACAACGATTCCTCTCGACGCGCAAGGCCACGACTTTTGTCATCGAAACGATGCTTTCTCACCGTGCTACGGAAACCTGAGTTGGTGGAATGTTGCGAATCGCAACAGATAGTCGTTGTAAGCGAGAATCTGGTTTCAAAGCTTCTCAGGTTGGGAATCTGTAATTTCAAGCTGGAAAATCTCGCGTCGAATTCTGCACCGTACCGACGACATATCGCGGAGTGCGAGGATTTAAGAATTCTGTAGTCTGCTCGAATACGTAAATTCGTTTAACGAATCTCGTAGTGTCCTAAATTCCCGCTTACATGAAAATTCGGTTATTCGAGGAACGTTTGTAAGACGTCAGACGCGTTTCAATTTCGATATTGAATTTTTAACGAATGCTTCAAACTCTTCTTCGATTGTCTCATTGAAGCCCACCAAATTAACCCTCTGTGGGCCGAATTTTTATTTTTAATCCAAAAAAATTGGGGGAACGAAAAATCAGAAATTATAAACCTATATATTCAAATGAAAAAAAAATTTTCCGTTTAAACAATTTTATTGCAATATATTCACTATGTGACTTTCAGGTAACAACGGCCTATAAAGTTTGCACTTGTGTGCATGAAAGCTTAAGCGTGAAATTCCATAAAACAATTTGCACTTGACGTTAAACAATTTATTTTTTAAATCTCTTTGTTGGATCACATTGCAGTGCATATATATTGGTATGGTGAACTATATTGCTTATAATTTCCTTGTCAAATAGTTTTCGAAAATAGGTCACAGGAGAATGGGGTGCTTCGGGGACATTAGGGCAATCTCCTTTCCAAGGGCGATTACAACTATTATTATTCGTCTGGGATAGTAGTTGCCAAACAATTCATTGTGATCTTGTATCTTCCTTATGTAACGAGGATTGAGTACTAAATTCTTCGTCACTGTCAATGACATTTCTCCGTCGTCGGGGAAATACTATTACATCTTCATTGGACTCGGAATCTAATAAGGAATCATCGGATCTATTACCGCTAATGTGTCTAATTCTAATTCCTCTGTTATTTCTATCTGATTTTGTATTCATATTTTGGGTATATGATGTATAAATCTGAAAGCAGGAGAAAGCACAAGCTTTATTCTCAATGTACCGAAATCTGCCATAATAGCCCACTGTAACCTTAAAGTTACAAAACTGTATCATAAAAAAAACAGTAACAAATTAAAAATTGAAATGCAAACAAATAGGTTGTTATTGATATACGAACCCAGAGCTATTATGTGCACTATTTTTAATTTGGTAATCACTGACAAAAGCACAAATAATATCAATTGGATCAAGTGGTTTCGCTTATTTTTACTGCAGACAGTTTGCACAGCATTTATTTTGTTATTTCAGGTTGATGAGCCTAGTAACGGTCATAAATATTAATATTGGTTATCTTGGCAACGTTATAGAATTAAGATTTATGCGCCATCTTATGAAAAAAAGCTATAATTATTTGGTAAAATGTTGATAAATTAAAATGTGGCCTGAAAGTTACACGGGCCCATAGACGGTTAATATTAGGCGGTTATAATTCAACTATTCTCGGTAGGTCTTTAGTGAAATGAGAACAAAATATTTATGTATATATATTTTCTCCTTTTTGTTAACCTGACGACAGCTTAATTTTAACCCTCTCGACCTTCCTTCATATCAGTAATATTAGATTTCCTGAGTTAATCCCTTGGTCTACGACTTATTGTACAATAACAATGAGTAGATTTTCTTTGTCCTCCGTAGAACGACAAAAAGAAAAGACAAATTTGTAGTTACTGCGTGATTAGCTATTTTCCAACAACAGTACGCGATCAACAATTAAATAAAATGTTATTTCCGTTTAAAGAAAATTAACGAAATACATGTTTAGAAGATTCCTAATAGATAATACCTAATTTAGAAATATGAAGGAATATAAAGGCAACTACTCTAAATTAGATACTATTTCCAATTGGTTTCTAGAATGTTCGAAATGTTTGGGTCAGTTATAAACTTGAAGATGGTAGATGGCCTATGAATTGACTCTCCAACTGAATTTAGCAAGGGTTACAAAATAATTTAAATTAGTTACCGAAGGTGTCCGTCTCACATTATTTTACAAATATAGCAGAAATGTATTTATTCGTATTCTAGGCGATTTTTTCCCTCTGAATGCACCTTCACAATCTCGGTAATAGTCAGCTTGTGGAAAAATCTATGAAATGTAGTTCCCAGCGTTAAATTGTTCGATCTGGACCACGGTACGAAGTAAAACGACACACCCGTTCGCCACGCTTGTTACGTTCCACGTGGTCACGATTTTTAATGAACGACCCTTGTCTTCTGTTATAGGCGTACATAAAGAAGGAGCTGGGTAAGGTGGTGGTCTACACGACGACCTCCGGCATCGTTCGGAAAACCTTCTACAATTGCAAGAAGGTTAAGCAGATCTTAAGGACGCACATGGTCAAATACGATGAGTTGGACTTGTTCGGGGACGCGGAGCTTCAGGCCGAGCTTAGGGATCGTCTGGGTTTGTCCACGATACAATTGCCACAGCTTTTCATCGATGGACAACACATCGGGGTACGTTTCTGATCGCTCAATAGTCTGCTTGAACGTGAGCGACGTTGAATAGCTCGCTAAAGCCACGCTACTAATATACAGGGTGGCTTGTGAACTTCAAAAAAATTATGAATGAGACATACTTGAGGTGGTTCTAAGCATCGTTTTCCTTTGCCTATTCGCGATTAAAAGTTTTAAAATATGTATTTGCATTATGAATCTCGTATTGCTTGTATTTCAATGGCAAGGCGCGAGCGTCTTGATTGTATATGTAACAGTTGAAGATGGTACGTACATTGATGTTAATCCTCTATGGACCGAATTTCGTTGTGTATCCAAAGAATATTATTTAACTGGCTCACCTAAACAGTTATATGCACGCTCAGAAACAGATCATTTTATTTCGAAATTTACATTGCTATATAATATTTAATGAGGTTGATACTTGAATTGGAACCATCACTTGAATAATCAACTAAATTTTCATCGTCACTTTCATATAATACATTTAACTCAGACAGGTTGTAAGGATTTAAATTCAAATATATGATATGACATTCATCTTGTGGTATCAGGATAGGTTGTAAGGATTCGAATTCAAATATATGTATAATATGACATTCGTCTTGTGGGATCGCTATTATACGGACAATGAATACTGCTTTCAATGTACTTTTATCTGGTTTGCTGGCTTGCCGATGCGATTTTGTCATCGGTACTGTTGCAGAGAAAGAAGAGGAGAGCATCTCGAATATTTTAAATGAAACAGAATGGATTCACGATTTTCGGCGTCCGCCAGAGACAGCTCTTGACGTCTCGAAGACGTCAAAGTCTACAATGACACATGAAATGGATGATGTCTAATAGACGTCATTGTATGCCAAAGGGTTAATTATTAGGCATTAACGAAGTCCGATTTATAGAAATAAACTTCAACTTGGAAGGATTTCTCTATCTTGAATTCAAGTTTCAGATGTAAAATTCTGCATCTGTACACATGGCAAATAAATCGTCGTTTAACCCTCTTTGAGCCTAATTGTTTTCATAAATATAAAAAAATGTATGCAATGGAAAATCAACAATTACAAACCTATATGTGCAGATTAAAAAAAATTTACGAATTTACACAATTTTATTATAATTTGTAAATTTTTAACTTTGCAGTAACAACGGCTTACGATATTTGCACTTCTGTGGATAAAAGCTTAAGCATTAATTTCCATTAAACAGTTTGCACTTGGCGTTAACATTTATAAAGTCGAAATTAAAATGTCGCAAAACAGGAACACATGAGAAAACAACGTATCAATTAAAACATTGAAAATGTTTATTGAAGTCGATTTTTCGCAGAGACGATTTTAGTTCGTTAATTAAAAGTCCTATATCGTTCTTTATCATTTTTCCCAATACTTGTGTAGAAGATTTTAAGTAAAATCTAATAAATATAAAGATTATGCCTTTCTTTATAGATGAAATCAAATGTTATTAATTTCTAATCGATATTTAAGCATCGAAGTAGATGTAGCAATATAAAAGATATAAATTGTCATTTCTCTTATGTAACATATTTAGCGATGAAGATGTTATAACAACTTCAGTTACAAAGAAAATGGTATGGCAAGGGGTTAAATATAAAAATGTATGCAACGGAAAATCAGCAATTACAAACCTATATATACAGATTAAAAAAAATTTACCAGTTTCAACAATTTTATTATAATTTGTAATTGTGTAACTTTGCACTTCTGTGCATAAAAGCTTAAGCATGAAATTCCATAAAACAGCATTTTTACTTGGCGTTAAACATAGATGTACGTTGTATTTGAAACATTTTATTTTTGGAAGCCCTTTGTTGGATCACACTGCAGTGCATATGTATTGGTATAGTCAACTATATCACTTATAATTTCACGGTCAAATAGTTTTCGAAAATAGGTCACGAGGGAGTAGAGGGAGGGATTGCTAAACAATTTTTTGTGGTCTTGAATTTTTCTTATCCAATGAGAATTCGGTACTAAATTCATCATCACTGTCAATAATATTTATGCATCGTCGGGTGAATACAACTGGATGATCTTAATCGGACACAGTATTTAGTCAAGCATCTTCGTATTTATTACCGCTAATGCGTCTAACTCTAATTCCTCTATTATTTTTATATGATTATGTATCTTATATACAGTAGCGCACGAAAGTAATCGGACACTCTTCAAACTTAAATAACTTTTTTAAGATTGCACCAAACGTCTTGACTTTTCTTGAGCAATTAGTTGCATTGATTTAATAAATGATATACAAAATAAATTTTGTAAATATTGGAACTGATGTGAATTACATGACCAATAAAAAAGGAACTTTTTAAATATTTTTTATTTGAGCCACGCACAAAAAATTTTAAAGACGCATCTGGTAGATCTATGATAGTTATACGCATGCAGAAGAATTCATTGAAATCGATCAACGTACACACGAGCTACGTGCCATCGAAAATGGTGAAAATCGCAATTTTTCACGATTCTTGATCAGTTTCTGCTTAAACTCTACAAATTCTTACATCATTCTACACGTGTCATTTTTTGCTGCATCAATCGATTTCGGTGAAATTTTCAGCATGCGTATAAGTAACAGAGTTCTGAAAAACGCATATTTGAAATTTTCACTACGAGTTGAAACAAAAATGTTTTAAAAAATGTCTTTTCTACTTTCCCACGTAATTTCTACCAATTAGAATTATTTCAAAATTATTTTTGTACATCATTTAGTAAATCAATGCTGCTAGTTGCTCCAGAAAAGTCAAGTCGTTTGGTTCAAGTTTGAAAAAGTTATTTAGGTTTGAAGAGTGTCCGAATACTTTCGTGCGCTACTGTATATTATATTTTGGGTATATGATATATAACTAGGAAAGGACATCTTAACAACCGATACTTTTCCAGGGCATAGAAAATCGATGTCAACAACGGTCGAGTAGTCCGTTTGACAAACGTCGAACACAGTCAATCGTTCGCCAGCAGATGCTCACGTTTCGTTATTCGTTGCATGCATAAACGTTGATAACTGTGAAACGTGCGCCTTATCGGGCCGCGACACGTGCGCGTCGCAACTACCGGTAACCTACAGGAAACGAAGTTTCATGGTAATTAAAGTGGCGTATAAATTACTTACTCCTGATGCTCCGTTGAACACCGATAATTATCATCGGATCAATTAATCGACCATTAGAGGCGTAACTGTTCTTTCGCGTATCGTCGAGCATGACTTTCGATCTTTGAGAGCATTCACGTAAATGGACTGCGCGCATTTATTATTATTTATATTTTTACCCTTCCCGGCTGGTGGATGAACAAATTCAGACTTGAATTTCCGATAATCTGTGCAACCGATTTGTACCGGTAGCTTATTAATACTTCGACAAGTCGAATCGCTAACGCTGTGCTTTCCAATTACCACCTACAAGAACTTGTCTTTCTACACGTTACCGCCGTGAAGACAAACTAGGAAAACATTACTCAAGGTCTAGGTTAAATATATTACTCATTTTTACTTCTAAAATTTTTGGAAGTTTCGTACTCAAGGTCACCTGAAGGTCATGGTATTACAGGTCACTGGATATCTCTTGATCTTAACTATCATGACACAAGGATAAAGATACGTTACAATTGCCTTTTGATATATACATTACTTTCTAAATGAATAACACTTTTTATTTCATGTATGCTTTAATTGTATAACAAAGATTTTGTTTAGAATAGTGAAACAATATTTCCTTGCATCCCATGAAACTGCAGATGACTTTTGCGGAGTAACCACGGTGGCAATGATTTTGGCGATAAAATAAGCGATAAGGCGACACGAAATATTACCATACCATTACTCGAAACAACGGTCACATCACTACGTTTACATTTTCATAGTCGATAAAAATTGAAGTGTTGCACGAACGGGTAATAGTATTAAACCTTATACGCAAGAACTGTGTACAATGGCTTACGAAAGTATTCAAACACTATAAATGTGAATAACTTTTCTTGCGTTGACTTTTCTTGGGAAAGAAGATGCATCGATTTACTAAATGATATGCGAACGATTTTGAAAAACTTGCAATTGGTATGAATTACATGAAAAATAAGAAGGGAACTTTTTAAATACTTTCTAATTGAGCCACGTACTAAAAATTTTGAAGACGCATCTTGTAGGCCTATGATACTTAAACATATGTAGAAAAATTCATTGAAATAGATTCGCGGACACAGTGAAAATCGAAATTCTTCACGATTTTTGTCCAGTTTCTGCTCAAACACCGCGAATTCTTACATCTTTCCATGTGTGTCGTTTTCTTTTGCATCGACCGATTTCGATGAAATTTTCAACATACATATAATTAACACAGACCTGTGAAACACATATTTGAAATTTGCATTACGAGTTAAAATAAAAATCCCTTTTATACTTTCTCAAATAATTTCTGCCCATTAGAATTATTTCGAAGCTATTTTTTGCATATCATTTAGTTAATCATTGCTTCTAGTTGCTCCAGACAAGTCGAGTCGTTCGGTTTCAATTTTTACAAAGTTATTTATATTTAACCCTTTGCACTCGAATGGCGACTATGAGGCGGCAGTAAAAATTGCAATACCATTTTTCAAAACAGTGTGCGTATTATCAAATTCGTCTGTATTTTAAATATTGCTGAAAATTCAACTGTAGAACAAGAAAACAGGTTCAATGTCAAGTACATAATATAAAAAGAATTACGCAGAATAAAAATGTTCAATGTTGACAGAAACGTTTTTATTTCGGCATTAAAAGTGCTTCGACCGCAAAGTGTTAAAGCTTGTTCCGTCCGGGTCGAGGAACAGCCTGCTCGGAGGCATTTGTTTACAATGTTTTCGACGGGTTAATTAGAAAATCGTAACAATGCCCATTCGAGTAGCACACAAAAAGGCCGTGTTTTCCTCCAATTGGTACCGGGTCGGAAAGTGACCCTTCGACGCGGCCGTTGACGGTAGTCGATTTCCACCGACGAGCAGGACAATTGTGCCATAAAACCATCCGAAGCTATTGTGCGCGGTTTTTTGAATAACGTTGCGCTAATCCGAAGTGCTGTCTTTTCTTCCAAAAAATTAATTAAAATCGGCAACCTGAAGGAGAGGCTTCCTCCTCCACCGTGGAGGAACGTTAAAGAAGATCCTCCCCCTTCAGGTGAAAATTAACGAATGAGGTGCCGTTTGCATCGTATCGGTCATACCCTCAAGTTGTCACACGGATGACAAAAAGGGAAGAGGAAACGGGTTTCGGAAAAAGCGATCAGAATCGTTTTGACCATCGAGTGAGACTACCGAGTGAACCACTTCGAATCGTTTCGAATTGATCAACTATCGTGCGAGTTGAGCAAGACTTGAATCTTTGACCATCGTTCGGGTCATAAGATACATAAATTCGACTAACGTTCGAGACGAATTTAGAATATTGCGAAATACACCATTGTTTCGTAGTGCATCTTACATTGTGCTAAAGATCTTGTTAAGACAAGGGAGGCGAAAATATTTGACCGTTCACGGTTTACCTGGTGATACCCGTCGCCGAGTCTACGTCACCACTGACCGGAAAAACCTGTGCTCCCACTACCCTTAACGCTTCAGACAAAGGACAAAAATCAAGCATCACCATTCGCCAATACTTGGTCACCGAAAGTAGTATATAAGCAGCCAATGTATTCATACAAATCAGATTCGATCAAACATCTCATGCTGAAACTAGTAAAGTACAAAAACGCAGAATAAACTTCCATTCAAAACCTACAAGTTGATCGTCTCTCACGTGTTAAACTCATTCAGTCCCACACCAATGGGTGGTCCTTCGAAGTCAGTAGGCACCAAGTGCAATATCCAAAGGATTTCGGTCACTACAGTGAAAATGATCCTTAACAATCTATCGTTGCGAAATCTTCCTAAACTTTTAGTACCTTGCAACACGGTCCGCCGGAATATATAGAACTAGCCGCCCAATATTAATATGGCTGAGGAGATCGGAGAAGAGTTGCAAATCGCTCGTCGCATACTCAGATATCGATAATCGGCACCTAACAGGAACTTACAACTCTGTTCGAATACGCGACCGCGAGGAACGAGACCTTACAAAGCGTATCTGTTACGTCGTGACAACATTATATATAAGCGCATACAAATATTTCGACACTGTACAAGTTGAGCACCCGGTATATTCCTACAAGCCGACGTTTTGGAAATTCCCAGTAATAAACCACTCCTACGTCCAACGTCTTGCGACCAGGCGCAACGGCCAAACCGAACGTTTACCTGCGATCACGCTGCTTGACGAAGCCACCATCGACTATGATTGATTGGTACGAATACATGAACCATTTTTTGTATATATACTGTACACTTTTCGCAATCTCGTCGATTCACATTTCAAATGTCACTAAAACAACTTTAACTCAACAAAACCGCTCGTTTGTAAATTCGTATTATTTTCGTAAGAAATCCAGTACGTCAGAATTATTAAGCCTTTGCGGTCGTATGTCTACTCTCAGCCACCAAAGCCTTTTTACCGTTCCGATCGTATGTCTGCTCTCAGCCACCACAACAAGAAACAGTGCTAATCTTATACTGAATTCATCCATGTATCAGTTTTCAATTTATCTGCACAAATATAAATATCTAGTGGACCTATTAACGAACTAATGTGGCGCTCCTATCAGCAATATATACCAGCAATGATAAAGAAACCAGCTGTAACTAAAAGTAATACTGTTGTTACCTGTCGATCAGGTGATATTCTATTATTGGTGTGGAAGGATAAGAGAATAGTCACCATGTTAAGCAGCTTCTATACCTCAGGCACGACAACTATAGAAAGAAGGTTGAAACAAGTTAACACCGTCATGTTACCGTCAACATAAAGAAACCCAATGTTATTATAAATTACAATATGAATATGAGAGGTGTTGACAGGGCTGACAAATTAGCAAGTTCATATTATTTCATGAGAAAATCTTGCAAATGGTGGAAAAAGATTTTTTCTGGGGATTAGAAGTTTGTGCAATCAATAGTTACATATTATATAGGGTAACAGCTAGAAAAGATAACAGGACGCTCATGTTACATTTCATGTTCATTCGAAAATTGGTGGACCAACTTGTACGTGATTTTCGTGATGGAGCATTATCAAACCCAGAAAGACCATCGACCTCGAATAAAGCTGAAAGGCTGAACGGAAAACTTCACATATTGCGACATTGTGATGACGTAAAAAGTAAAGATTGTTCTGTATGTTCCAATAGAAAGATTAAGGGCGGAAGCAGTCAAACAAATTATTTTTGCGATACATGCAGTTGAAAATGAGGACTGCATATTGGAGACTGTTTTGAAAAATTCCACACAATGGAGAACTGTAAAATATAATTTTTACATAAAAACATGATATTAACCCTTTGCACTCGAATGGCGCCTCTAAGGCGACACTAAAACTTGCCATACTATTATTTAAACAACTTTTACGTCGCTAAGTTTGCAGTTGACAAATCAATAAGAATGTTAATGTTTTAAGTACGAGTCGTAATAATTAATTTTATATGAACCAAAGGAAATGAACTATCTACAATGGAGCTATTGTAGATAGAAATATTGTTTCGATTTTGCAGTAGAATTGCTTCGAGTGCAAAGGGTTAAAACATATTATTGTATAAACACGTAACTAAAGTTGTCAAAAGAATTAAGAAATCTTGCTTGTTCTTCATAATCTTGCATGTTATGTATCACTGCTATTTCAACGAAAATGAATTCCGACCAGTACGCCATCCATGTCCAAATTTAATACGTCCCAAAAGGGTTAAAGTCAGTTTTACATTCTAACAAGTCGTGCGTCTTTATAATATTATTTGCACTACCCCTAAATTTCGAGCCTTGTTAAGTTAATCCCTTGCACTACGCTGAATCTCAGAAAAAGCCAGGCCAAACTTATGCGCCTGAATGATCGAGGAAGGAGCCGAACGGCGGAGTCCGAGTGTCGGAATTTGAAACAAAATCTTACGACTCAATGTAAGATAGCCGCGCCCGTACTTACTTCACGCGATGAAGCTCTTTTGAAATTCAAATTTTTGGAATTTAAATCAAAAACTTTTAAAAAATATTTTAATTATTACATATGATTAGGACAAGTTCTGTGTAAGTAATAATAAGTGAAATCAAATCCACGGCAGTAGTATTTGAACTGAAATAAATTTTCAGGTTATGTCACTATCACTAGACCACAAAATGAAATACAAAATATAAATAAATAATTAAATATCAACAAACTATTATATTGAAAAATACTTTCAAATCTAAATCCTGCATGGAGATACACGATCCCATTCGAGATATTCATACTTGGCCTGAGATTAAGACCACGAGTCAGACTCCTGATATTCAAGTTTGGTCCAAAATGTCGATCACGAGTCAAATTCGTGATATCCACGTTTGGCATTAAATTAAACAACGAGTCTGACTCGTGATATTCAAGTTTGGCCTAAAATTTTTATCATGAGTCAGGCTCGTGATATTCAAGTTTGGCCTAAAATTTTTATCACGAGTCAGACTCATGAAAATAGTGCAAAGGGTTAAGCTCTCGAAGCGCAAGGATAAATATAAAGCGTTCAAACTAAACGATTTATTATTCGTGCGTTCAAAACAGTATCCGAATACTTTCGCGCGCCTCTGTATACAGCAGGTATGCAAATTGGCAACAGGAATTTTTTTTATAGGAAAATATACATTTATGGTTTCGTAAAGGCTTCAGAAATTGCATGCTTTACCATTTAATTCGTTGGAGGCACGGTGAGGCGCGTGCAACATCTAGTGTGTGCCGTCGCAACACACCCTTCCTGTTTTTAGCCGTCGTTACTGTGCTGATTGGAATTTCTCACAATGCCGCTGTCGCTTTGCGAATCAGTGGTAATTGAACGGAGGATAGAGAAAGTGGAGAAGACGCGGTGAGAGAAACCGAATCCGCAAAATGTTAAAGATAACCGCCGGCTTGTTTCGCGCGGATCCACAGCCGGAAGTCTGTGATCGATTCGCCGTTACGCAACCGAGGAAAGGCTTTTGTACGCAGCGGATGCGCGCGTTGCCTCTCTGTCGATCAACAGACCTCGAGACGACCTCTTGCGGTTTTGAATCGGAAAGTTTAATGATATTTCGGCTTGACCTTTGGCCCACAAATGAAGTTAAATCTATATCGAGTGAGACCACAAAATTGATTTCTGTGTAACACGTTTGCCATTAGCGCTGGGTTTTTTTGGGCAAGAATTGTTATTTTAAATTTTATCGAATGTAAAATAACCTGTTATGGAATGTAAGAACGAATATTGTCGTATCAAAAGGTATAAATTTCTCAAATATCATACTACGCGTATCACTTTAATTAACGACATGTTTGCAAATTAATTTTGGTTTTCTTTGCGTAATAGCATAAAATTAGAATCGTCTCGTATATGTGACGCAGCTACGGATTTGTTAATCACCTGTTATGTAAACTACAACTTGTATGTTTATTCAAATTCACTTTTAGCGATCTCTAGATTTAATTAGTACGAGCAAGATTATACAAGCAATTACTTAACCCCTTTTCTTTAGCTTTACAATTATTCCAACATCCTCGTCACCAAAAATATTACAGAAGAGAAAAGAAAATTTATATATTTTATATAATTACATTTATTTCAGTGCTTAAGTATTAATTATGAAAGAAATAGACTTAATTTTACCACAAAAAAGAAAAGGATTAAATTTATATTTGTTAGACTTTGTTCGAAATCTTCATCACGAGTCTGACTCATTGTAATATGTCAAGGGGTTCATACTGGTTTCAATGCTGCTTACAGAAATTTAAATTACAAATTAAAAAATCTACAAACATTCGTTTTCAGATTATAAGTTGAATACTGTAGAGTTTATGAGCCTATCTATCTTTTCTGATATTCATTCCGTTATCCCATCCCCATAATTTTTCTTATAGTCGTTAGGTATGGGTGCTGCAAGTCTTTCCGTAAACCTTCAAATTTTGTCATATGCCGAATATACTCCTCTTGAAAAGATAGATTTAACATAGTACGAACATAGCATAAAAATAATGCTTGCTGAAACATATAATTAAGCACAACAATGCTAAAACAATAAAGTTAACATAATATGCTAGATAAAAAATAATTAAGCACACAAGTGCATGTTCTTAACACTAGGTTTACGAGACCCATTGTTTTCACGAATTTCGTACTTACTGTCCAAAATTACAAAAACAATTACTATTAATTTTTGTCCAACTTATGCCGACAATTATTGGTTTTCTCAAACAAATATATACCCAAATTTATTTCCTTCACAGCCCTGTAATTTCAGAATTCTGTATGACGTGTAACTATCTCTACGGATACTCATTAAAATGACAGACGAGTTAATTTGATAGTTAACCCTTTGCGCTTGAAGCTGCTTTGACTCAAAAACCTAGACATTCCTCTGACTTAGGATATTTTCATTTCACATAATTTATTTCATCTTACGCATGTCGGTAATTTTATTATTACTCGTCCTTGAAATAGTTACATTTTTACAAATTTCTTAGATACAAGCATAGCGATGTAAAAATTCTTTTAAACAGTAGTGTGGTAATTTTTACTGACTCCTCAGAATCGTCATTTGAGTGCAAAGGGTTAATAATAAATAATAAACCATTTTTGCGCATTAAACTATTTTTCTTGTGACAAATGTAAAAGTCGTTAGAACGTAGATGTTAAATAAAAATCATAATTCAATCAAGTTATCCTTCGATGGTTTCCCAATGGTTGGGTCCCAATGTCGATAGCACGTGCCTAAAAAAAGCGTTAGGCCCAAAATGCGCGGAATAGATGTACGAAAAATATATGAGCGTATAAGTGCGTATAAGTTTTTGATTATTTATGCAATCCTAACAGAGTTAATCAACTTGTATCGAGTCTGTTAACACGTTGCCGCAAATGACGGCTATAGCCGTCGTGCACATTCTAATCAATAAAAAAAAAGGTATAACATGCCAGACAGTATATTAATTGTTCTTTTATGCGTTCTCTCATGCTTTACCGCTTCGGAACATTTGGGCATCTAGAGACAAATGTGTTTCTGAGCACGATCGTCAAATTAAAAGTGTGCGGCAACGTGTTAAAATTGAAATTGTTTTTAACTAGTTAAGTGTATTTGACGACTATATCCGTCATGGAGATGTGGCAGAATTTTGTGTCATGAGGATTATATCCGTCATGCGTAAAGTTTTGTTACAATTCGATATTAAAATTGTAATTCTGGCGAAAACTAAATTATATTCGTAAATTTTAATATGTTTGAAATGTTTAGAGGTCAAGACGAAATGAAACAAACAAATGAAAATTATAAATAATTTGACATAGATTCATGCATCTTTGTACGTTCTGGCTAGAACTCTTGATTTTCGCGACACACATAGATGCGCGCTTTGAAAAGAGATCGCCACAGTTAACTGGTTAAATTAATCGTTTTTTTTTTTTTAAAGAAAATACCTGATTTCCTTCACCTGCCAATTTGACGGATGTCGATAAAAACCGGTATACAAAAACCTCCATAAATCGAGTGTAAAGAAATGAATCTTAGAAGTTTTTCAGAATGTAACACAGTTTTTCTAATCTTTCCATCGCCTCATAATAGCTAAATTGACCTAAAACTCCCTCTACATGTAACTTCCAACCTCGACATCGAGGTTCCATAATATTGATCTTCGTATTACGTGTTGCCAAATGTTCGTAGCGACCGGAAGATCGCAAAAACTGTTTCACAAAGATCGCGTCGATAAGTGAAAGTAACTTTATTCGGACGATGGATCGCACGTACGTTGGCGCCGCTGTTTGTCGACGAAATTGAATTCCGACCCGCCGCGCGCGCCATCGTGAAAAGTAAACTCATAACAGAATTCCTAGTTAGGCAGTACAGGATCCCAAATACACGCGAAACCGTGATACAGTCGGATGATTTCGGTTTCGATGTTCCATTCGGCGGAACGAATTATTTTGCGGCGCCATTCTCCTTGCGGAGCTGCTCGCGATATAAGTATAGCGAATTATAATGCGCGTCCCATGCTCCGTCACGTTTACGATACTTTTACTTGCTTGGTCGAGTGCGCGAAGAAAGTTTCCCGTGGTTAAATTTATGTTGCAGTTTTACTCGTCGATCACGATCCTGAAATTATGTTATAGCTTGCCTCGAAATTCGAAAACTGTTTAATGCTTATTCATGGCTACGACCGTTTATGCAAACGGACCGATAAATCGCACAGAATATAAATTAATTGAATCCTGTAATTTGTACAGGAAAATATACCGTGAACTATGAAAGTACACCAAGGCTTTGAAACATTTGATTACATTACGAATTTCATAATGATTTTATTCTAGCAGTAAGTTGTAAGCGCCCTGTTTATGCGTGTAAAATTTGAAGACATTAAATTAATATTAACAACAGTTGTAAAATATTCCTTGGAAATTACGAGGATATGATAGCCGAAAGAAGTATTCAAACGAGTATACATTTTTCATTAAACGATTAACTTAAAAACAATTTCAATTTTAACAAACTCGATACAAGTTGATTAAGTCTGTTAGGATTGCATAAATAATCAAAAACGTATACGCACTTTTATTTTTCATAGATCTATTCCGCGCATTTTGGGCCTAATGCTTTGTGTTTACGCTTTAGGCATGTACTACAGATATTGGGAAACCATTGCAAGATAACTTCATTGAATTATGATTTTTATTTAGCATCTACGTTCTAACGACTTTTACATTTGTCACCAGAAAAATAGTTTAATGAGAAATATGCATTTGTTACACCTTGTAAATACCGTTGCATACTATTCACCAAATGTTCAGTGATATTTCTTTCGATTCTATTCTAAATATCTAATGTCTAAATCTAAATAAATTAAATCTTGTCGCGTAGGTTGTGCGACTTATACGTATTAATAAACTACTGTTTTATTTCTAATTTCAAAATATGCACGCGTCGAAGATTGTGCTTGAATTTGATTCTTTTTTCAGAGGAGAGATTTATTGCGAATCTTCTGTATTTGTACTGTATAACAATACAGAGTATTGTAGTTAGTTTTAAATAGCGAGATTCTGCAGTTCAGTGACTACAGTCTACTTCGGCGAAACAAAAATAAATAAATAAATATACTCCTGTTTGCGTCAGTGGAAAGAGAATATTGCTTTACATTGATAAATTTACTTTTTGATTTAATTACATGAAAATAAACCCTTCATTTTGCGTTTAATGACTGATAGAAGAAGTACCGCAGTTAGAAATCATATTCAACAAAGCATGAGAAGTTCGCTGTGTGATTAATACGAAAAAATTGAACTTGTACTTTCAGAATTCAATTACACGCGTCGTTGCAAATAAAACTCTGAAGAACGTAGAAATCTAAACTGCAAAACAACGTTTGCTCGAGTAAAATGTCCTTTTTAAGACAGTTGAATTAGAAACGTATTCGATGCGTTTTCATTCGTAATTATTCGAAGTAGAAGTGACAGGCAATGTTCAGACACGCCAGCTGAGTGCAGTGCAGTCGCTTGAACGTCCAACATTTAAATTGAATTTCCCCGTGAAAGAACAAAAGAACTACTCGTGAAGTATTTCTTTTTCCCATTTTTGATTAATTTTTTTATGGGATAATGTGTACACAATAAAGTATCCAGAAAATAATACTTTTCAAAAACACAGCAGTCGTTTCGGCGGAAATTGCTTCATTGCCTCAGTCTAACCGGAAATTTCCTGTTTTAGGAGAAGTCATACAGTAATAAATTAATTACTGAGTTATTTGGAATGGCTTCCCACTTTTTTCTTAAATATGGTATTTATACGAAACGTGATTATACGTTTCGAATAGGTTTGTGAATACAATTTCGCAATAGGTTTGTCCGTATCCTACAGCTCCTTGATTTTGCATCAGGTTCATCTATACGTCATTCCTAGTGGCTCTCCAACTTCGCATTGGGTTCGTCCACTAAAATTTCAACCTTCGACAGCTCTGCAATTTCGCATTGGGTTCGTCCTCGATGTCTATAATCCTAGAGGCTTTCCAATTTTGCATTGAGTTGGTCCTCGATGTCTATAATCCTAGAGGCTCTCCATTTTCGCATTAGGTTCGTCCTCGATGTCTATGATCCTAGAAGCTCTCCAATTTCGCATTGAGTTCGTCTTCGCACCTACCTAACAAATTGAAACCATATTCCTAGGGAGGGTAACAACTCTTCCGCCGGCCTCTCGCGCTGCTCACGGCCCTGGCTCGCAACAAGTGGATCAATAAATGAAATTCTGTTTTAAGAACTAGTCAAAACGACATTCACCAATTTTGATATGAGGGATTAGAAAGATTTTACGAAGGGCAACGAACTTTGACAGTGGACAGTTGCATTCGGCATAAGATATTCGCCCATTTCCTTCAAGCAAGGTCGAACTGTCCAAAACGATGGCCGATGGAAACCGGGCCTGAGAGCACTCTCATATGTACCAGCTGAATGTTTATGACACGTCCATCGCCTTTGAGCAAGGAGCTAGTATCCTTCAAGAACACGTTCTCACGGAGAAACGATAACTTATAGAAATTCCTAAAAAATCGCGGAATTCGGTCGCCTATGTCGGAAACATTCCTACACCTGTTTTAACACTTTGCTGACCGGCAATTTTACACAGAAACTATGCCATGTCACCGGCTATTATTTTGCAATTGAACATGGAAGTAAAGTAAAACATTCTAAATAAACTCCAATAAATTTTATTTATACTGAATGAAATGAAATTAAACTTTGGATATATTTTTTATATAACTTTTAAAATATTGCGCAAAGCTTTGGCAATATTCAATACCGCTCTGGGTTTCATAAATTGAAATAGATAATGCAAGTGCAATGACGAGTTAACTCGTCATCGGTCAAAAACACTTGGGCATGAAAAGACGAGTTAACTCGTCACCGGTCACCAATGTGTCAAGATTTTAACGGAAGAAATGGCTTTTCGGAGAATTACCGAAGTTATAAACACATTTTCAGTACAAAGTTTCGAATGAATTTCCTCATTGAAGTAGACATTACGATATGAATTGTACAAGATCTGAATGGATGCAATTTTGTCATTGTTACGAAGCAATATACATCGGTCGGATTTATTACTTGGTAGTTCTAGTGTTAACACAAATGTTAACAAATTCGTAAAAATTCAATGGTTACAAGGATGAGTAATACTAAACCAATTTCGCATGCATCAGATGAAATATATCGTGTAGAATGAAAATATTCTAGGTCAGGACAAATGCCTTGAGGTTGAAGTATAACAACTTCGAGTGCAACGGGTTAATAGAAAAATTGCACTAATTTTGAATAATAGCAACCTTGCTGTTACAATAAAGTAAAGTACCTTAGTCTAGTTTAATGCGCGGCAGTTGTTTCGTTAATTGTTTTAAAAAAGCTAAGACTAAATTTCACATCGAATAGCTTACTAGAACTACCAAACCAATCAAAATGACTGGTCTCTAATTTTATCTTTCACAATTATTGAAATTGTACAAGTATTCTGTTCAGAATGTTTCGAATTAAATTATTCATTGACGAAGAAGAAAATTGTACGAGGTCTCAATAAATGCTGTCTTGTTATAACAAAGCAATATGCATCAGCAACATTTATTGGTAGTTCTAGTGTTAAATCAACATTCGTGTTCTAACGGAAGGCGAGGCCTCATTATTTGAGACTCGCGATCTCGCCGTTAAACGTATCGATCAATAAATTTATTAATTTCTGGATACTACACAAAGAAGATATTTTCCATTTCGACGAACATCGGATGATATTAAATTTCGTACCGCGACGCTCGTCTTTACAAAGCAAGGGAAAAATCAACGACCAACGAAATATAAAAGAATCCCCGTAGGTCGTCGTTTCATGAGTAACAAAGACGGCAAGTGGAAATACCAGGGAAACTGGAAATTCTCACGTTTGAAGAGAAGCAGTCGAATAATTGAGCAGTTCTGGAAAAATTTTATTTTCTCCTAGTTAGTTTAGTCGTATATAGTCGTATCAACAACACAGCTTATTAGCTAGTATTTTAACAATGTTTACTACGTTGCATTTGCCAGCTTCGAGTGTGACAGTAAAGTTTAATTGGTTTTACATGAAATGCCTGTAAATGTACATCGTTTATAAATGAAATAATTACACATTAACTGAACGTCGCAGTTCAGTGAGTATTTTGCATTCCGTTGAAAGTTCGTGTTCATTTTTAATACGGTTAATAACTGAACGATGTTGATAAGACATACTGTTTCATCCTTATTTGTCATTGTATTAACTCTACCAGAAAGTTCTGTCCGTTTCTATCACAAGTCTCGACACGTAAGCATATGTTTATTTGACGCATGTGTGCCTCTCTATTTTTATCACTTAATGTATACATACTGACGTAAAAAATTAATTAAAATAAAGTTTTTTTAATTAATTAATCAATTTTAATAAATTAACTAAAATAAAAGCAAAGAACATTCATACTGCATCATGATAATGTTAGGCCACATGCTGCTTTGGGGACTCGTAAAAAAATTGCAGAACTAGGTTGGGAAATTCTGTCGCATCCACCATATTCCCCGGACTTAGCACCCTCCGAGTGTCACTTGTTTTTGTCCTTACAAAATTTATTGAGGGACAAAAAATTAAAAAATGAAGAAGATATCAAACAAGCACTGGTTCAATTTTTTGGCATCAAAAGATAAAACATTTTTCGAAAATGGGATATACAAATTGCCCTCACGCTGGCAAGAAGTCATTAATAATAATGGCAATTATATTATGTAATAAAGTTTATTGACGGTAATAAAAATTTCTATTTTGTTTTATTCCAAAAATTGACAGAACTTTCCGGTAGACCTAATATTTATTGTTAACTCTGTGCACTCCTAGCAATTTTAATTCCAAAATGGAGACACCTCTTTTACGTAGAATAATTATATTCTACATGGTTCATTTCCTTTCTTGCATATTAAATTTGTTACTGTTATTTGTACGTACAACAGTTCAAGTTTTAATGATTTATTAAATATAATTATGGTCGTGTAATAGTTGTTTTGAATAATAGTATGGCAATTTTTAGGGTCGCCTGAGAGAAGCCATTGGAATGTTAAAGGTTAATAGCTGTTATTATTACTGCTATCGTTATCGTTATTGTTTTAATCGTTGAAGTATGTTATATATTACACACAAATTATTAACTTACGTACACCACATAAGTACGTTATTCGAAACAAGTTTATCTTAGTTATTATTTAGTGCTCCGATGAGGCGAACATTTTTCAGGATTCACATACTAATCGTGGAATGACATTGCCGACCCGTTAAAATCTATGAGATTTAACAAGTTAAATTCGATTTCTTGATGATGATTTCTTTGATGAAAATATAGAATAGAGGAGTTCATTGTGTTTTGAGTTGATGTAATCACAGTAGACTTGTGTTTTTAGCGGCGGCTGAAAAAGTGGAATCGGAGAGGGAGAGAGAGAGAGAGAGAGAGAGAGCGAGAGAGAGAGAGAGAGCGAGAGAGAGAGAGAGACGATATTGTTGAATATCATTGTATATCAGTGAACATATTATTGAAGATATTGTTACGAATATGGGTTGAGACTATCGATATCCATTTAGATACCGATATAATACGTGAATTGATCTGAATTACACCGTCCTTTCGATAACGACGTTGTAACAGGAAAAGAGGACAGTCAGAGATTAGACTTCGCTGTTACTGGACATGTGACGCAATTCCTCCTCTTATAATAAAGATTATTTTAGTATTAACAGTGTATTTGATAATGCCACGATCACAAAACCGCCTGCGTAACAATATAACAGATTAAAGCAATCTATTGAATCTATTCTTATGAAGGCAATTTTATAACCTTAATAATAATAAAATAGAAAATCTGAAAAGGGTCATTCGTCCTACTACGATGTATATGCTAAAATGTATATTGCCTAAAAGTGAAATCATAAATTCGAAGTATAATCAAACTGCAGAAGCAAAATATAACGGTTATAGAACCGATATAATATCAGTTTTGAAAAACCTAAACCAATATAAGTCAGAACTAGTATATCTTATAACGGTAATGAACATTTCCGATTCTGTATAACTGTTTCTGTCAGAACCGATATACAGGTTGCTTCAGAGTTTAAGGATCAAACATAGTCAGTATATCCTGTGGCACTAAATAAGACAAAAATTGTAAACATAGGTTACATAGTTACATAGAGTTCTAAAAAAATTACGGAATTCAAGTAATGTAGGAATCTTGGTCATTAAGACTACTCAATGTCAGCGCTAATTTCTTAAAGATATCATTTTGCTATAAATATGAGCGGAATCCATCGGTATATGTATATTTCATGATAAAGGGTGTCCCAAAATTAACGCAAGGTTTGAATTAAATTGAAAACAGTTTTTAGTCTTTAGATTGTTATTTTTTCATTGAATCATAAAGTACATAGAATAGGGTTATTTACGGAATAACACATCGGGTAAATGGCCTCCACGGCTTTGCTGGCACATACGCACTCTTCTGTCGAAATTTTTCATGACGTTTCTGCATAATTGTGGCTGAATTTCGTTGATGCAGCGTTTAATTTCCTCTTGTAATGCACGGGTGGTTGTGGGCTTCTTGACATAGACCTTTGCCTTTAAATAACACCATAAGAAGAAATCTAATGGTGTTAAATCACACGATCTAGGGGGCCAATTCTGATCACCGAAACGAGAGAGTACACGACCAGGAAATGTCTCATGCAGTAATTGAATTGTTTTACTGGCTGTATGGCATATGGCACCGTCTTGTTGAAACCACATATTGACCACATCAATAGCATCCAATTTCGACAGAAAGAACTGTGTTATCGTGTCACGATATCGAGCACCATTAACAGTTACTGCATGGCCAGCCTCATTTTTAAAAAAGTATGGTCCAATGATGCCTCTAGCCCAAAATCCACACGAAACAGTGACACGTTGTGGATGAATTTGTTGTTCGACAATCGCATGTGGGTTCTCCGAACCCGAAACACGACAATTTTGGCGATTAACAAAGCCATCAAGGTGAAACTGTGCTTCATCGCTTAGGATGATTTTGCTCGAAAAATCAGCATCCACTTGCTGATGTTCAATAATCCATTCCATGAACTCTCTTCGCTGTGCATGGTCATTAGGTTTTAGTTGTTGTTAATTGAATTTTGTAAGCATTGAGACACAGATCTTTTGTGAGTATACGCTGCAGAGAGCTTCTTGAAATTTGCAATTCTTGTCCACGACGCCGAATTGATTTTCCTGGGTTTTCACCAACACTCTCACGCACTGCTTCGATATTGACATTTGAACGGCTTGTTTTTGGACGACCGGTGTGTTTAGCGTCTCCAACTGATCCAGTCTCCCTGAATTTTTCAATTACTCTTCTCACAGTTGACGAGGTTAAAACACTATTTTGACCATATTTTGTATAAAACTTTCGAACTGCGGCCGCCAAACTTTCATAATTTTTTAAATATTGTTCAATAATGAAAATACGTTGTTGTATCGTATAATGTTCCATTTTTACTAACCCTATACTCTCAGCTGTCAAATTGTTCTTTTTTCAGGGTGCCAACAATTTACTGCAAAATGGCGGCAAATTTAAATCATCCGTTAATTTTGGGAGACCCTTTATAAAACACAAACATTTTGTAAAACACAGATTTGATGTATAGTTAGGTCATACATGATTTATTGCAATTTTCAGAGAAATTGCTTATATTAGGAGAAGGTATCGTTCAAAGGAATTCATTTGGAAGTTGAAGATGTATTACATATTCAGATGTAATGTCACATAAAATGTATAAAAAGTACAGAAAAACCTGTAGATGTTTGTTCCCTTGAACAAGTTTGATAAAAGAGCCGAGCGTAACGAGCATAATTTCAGCATGCGACCGTGTAATAATCGGATCAGACGTAGTGGCCATTGCCTTGGCCCAATTGTCGAACTGCGATAGGAGCCTGTCTAATTAATGTACTCCGAGAGCTAGCTCCGTGACCAATATTGGTCAATGAAAACGGATGATAAGGGATAGCGCGCACAGTCACCGTTGCCACCAGCAGTCATCGTAAAATATTCATAAATGGTCGATTTGCATCGAGATGCTTCAACGAATTCGTTGGTAATGGAAACGCGACACAATTACGTGAGTAGCGTTACTTCGCCAACGTTCATTCAATTTTTTTTTATTATCCGCGTCGCCATTGGACGCGACATGCTTAATCCTTCATATTCATTTCGCGTACAAGGTTGCGCATTTCAATTCCGTGCTTCGAATACTCAACTTTTTTCGTCGGTCATTAAATGCGGAAAAGTCCGTGACTTCTGGAGAATGGAAAACTATCGATAGTCGCCGCCATAATTTCCGATGGTATCGAGCAAACTGTCGATAGTCTGAACCATAGTTCCTGATAGTACGGAGCAATCATCGGCAGTTAGTCGATAAATTTTGATATTGCTTTATTTAACACTAGAAATACAATAATAATAACGAGACTGAATCTGAAACCTCGTCTTCCATTTTACACACAGTACCTTAGAATTTTTACCTAAGCGAGCGTGAAAGACTGCTCAGGATAAACTTTGTATACATTCCTATCTATTGCTAGGAATATAGAAGAATAACAAAAAATCAACATTATGTGGGAAGGTCGAGAGGTTTCAAAATTAAACTGTTGTCAGGTTAACAAAACAAGAGAAAATGGATATATTGGATAGTCGGAAAAGTATTGAGAGGTTCTTGTCATTTTTCGATTAAATGTTGTGTTGAGGCGTCGCTCATTGTATTGAACGAATCCTCTGAACATTGCACTTGGTGACTACTGACTTCGAAGGACCACCCACTGATGTGGGACTCGATGCGTCTGAACTCGTGAAGATGCTGGATCCGGCTCGAAGAACCAAATGTTTTTGGCTGTTGCGAACGCAATCCTTTAATTGCGCAGGACTACCCACTGGTGTGGGATTGAACGAGAGCCTGAACTCGTGAGAGACGATCAACTTGTAGGTTTTGGTTGAAATTTATTCTGCGTTTCTGTACCGTACAAGCTGTTTAATCGAATCTGATTTGTATGGATACATTTTGCTGCTTATATACTATTTTCGTGACCAAGTCTTGGCCAATGGTTGTGCTGGATTTTCGTTCTTTGTTTCGAGCGTTAGGGGTAGTGGGAGCGCGGGTTCTCCCGGTCGGTGGTGACGTAGGCTCGGCGACGGGTATCGTCAGGTAAAACATGACCGGTTTGGGAATTTTGACTTCCTTGTCTTAAAACGTTGCTTTTATTCAAAATGAATTTTATTCAAGTATATATTGGCCATTATTATCCATGACCTTTAGCCATTTTTGGGATAGAGCCATAATCTCATCGGAATAGAACTTCTGTGGTTCATCAGCTAAAAACATAGCCAAGCAATTTCTACAACCCTTTTTTGAATTCAACTTTGTACCATCAAAGTAGTTTTGCAGAGATCGAAACAAACGATAATCTGATGGTGCAAGGTCTGGGCTATACAGTGGATGCATCAAAACTTCCAAGCCAAACTCTCTCAATTTTTACAGAGTCGTCAAATTTGTGTGTGGTCTGGCGTTGTCATGTTAGAACACAACACCTTTTTTGTTGATCAATTCTGGTCTGTTTTTTTAATCGATTGCTGTAAGCTGGTTAATTGTTGACAGTAGAGATTGGAATCAATCGTTTCACTAAGCGGTAGCACTACATCATAGACAAGTCCCTCCCAATCCCACCAAACACACAGCATCACCTTTCTTCTCGTCAATCCCGGATTTGCCACCGTTCGTGATGATTCATCAGCCTTTGTCCACGATCTTTTTCGCACATTGTTGTCGTATGTGATCTATTTTTCATCGCTCATTATCAATTTTTTTGAAAATGGTTCGATTTCATTACGTTCAAGGAATAATTCGTAGATGGAAACTCAATCCATCAAATTTTTCTCTGTTAAATCATGAGGCATCCAAACATTGAGTTTCTTTTTGCATCCAGTCTTCTGCAGATGAGCCAAAACGGTTGAATGGTGAATGTTTCGTACCCTAGCAATCTTATGACTGCTTATATGCCGATCATGTTCAATCATTTGCATTATTTCACCGACTTATTCAGTGATTGCTTGACCAGAGCGAGGCGCATCTTTAATATCGAAATTTCCAGAATACAAGCGAGCAAACCATCTACATGCTGTTACATTTGATAAAGCATCTTAACCGTAAACACCACAAATTCTTCCCCGGCTTGTACAGCGTTTCTGCCTCTTTCGTAGTTAAATTGCGAAACAGCGAATTTTTTTAGACATTACACTAATTTCTACACTAATTTCCACAGTAATATTACTTTTCACACGATTGATGAAATACAAAACTGTCTGCATGAAAATTGTAGACTGAAATGTCACCTCTCAAATGCGCGTTAGTATGACTCAATCTGATTAGTGTTGCCCGATATATGACACCAAACAACATCTAGTGACAAAAATCGCTCAATACTTTTCCGACTATCCCATGTATTAGGCGTGGTTACAGGATTCAGTTACGATCGGTTTGACACGTTGGGAATTGACTTGTAAACGGAGTTCTTCGCAAATGTTATAACATCAGATCACTCTCTAGCTCACTAGCTAACTTTCTTTAACTTTCGAACATTCTTCACACTCTTTGCATTAACTCTTCATTAATCTCTCTGCGGACACGCGAATTGTCTTATAGGTATTCTTCAGTGGGCGTTTTCTTTACGCACCCAATCGCAAGATTTTCCGAAAAACAACCAACCTTCATAATCAGCAAAGTAAGGAAAGGTCAAGACCGAGGAGGTGGCATCGTCTGAGGTACGCGAGTTTTATGGTGCCACCATTACCGCGAAATTCGGAGGACTCTTGACCAAATTAGAAACTCGGCACTGTTTCTTGAAGCCCCCCAATTGACTAACACGGGAACATATTCAGTTGCGAAAATCCGATTTTGATGAAACGTATGGGAGCTTATAGTTCTTTGAAAAATATTTGACACGAGTTTTTTTATCGGCAACCATCCACTTGGAAGGGGTGAAAACAGCCCTCAAAGTTGGGGTATTTTTTAGATATCTCGGAAACCAGAGGTCGAACAAAATTTCAATTTTTTTTTAAATTTCGTGTTTTTCAATGGGATATGTAGTCGCAGAAGAAAATTGTAACAAAAGTTTTTTGTTTAAACAATAAAGTTATAAGCTCCCATAAGTTTCATCAACATCGGATTTTCTCATCTGAATATGTTCCCTTGTCAGGAATCATCCTTTCGAAGGAACTCGAACATTTTTGAAACTGTATGTAGGAATCGGTGAAGGATCAGGTAGCAACGGGGAAAATTTTATCCAATCGTTCATCTGTTGGCAAGCGTAAAAGGCAGTCACCCCATTATATTTTTCAAGAATCCAACCTGTTACGTCGTAACAACATTATATATAAGCTCATATGAATTTTTCTACACTGTACAAGTTGAGTATCTGGTATATTCCTACAAGCCAGTGTTTTGGAAATCCCCAGCAATAAACCACCCCTACGTCCAACATCTTGCAACCAGGCACAACGGTCAAACCGAACGTTTACCTGCAATCGCGCTGCTTGGATAAGCCACCATCGACTCTGATTGGTGCGCTTACATGAACCATTTTCTGTATAAGTACTGCACACTTTTCACACTCTAGGCGATTCACATTTTAAACGTCACTGAACAACTTCAACTCAACTAAACCACTCCTTTGTAAATGTATTTTCGTAAGAAAAACCAGTACGTCGGAATTATTAAACTCAGTTCTATGTACTAACACGTCGTGTGTCTTTATAATATTACTTCCACCACCCCTAAATATCGAGCCTTGTCAACCTCTATGGGCCCGTGTAACTTTCAGGACACATTTTAATTTATCAACATTTTACCAAATAATTATAGCTTTTTTTCATAAGATGGCGCATAAATCTTAATTCTATAGCGTTGCCAAGACAACCAATATTAATTTTTATGACCGTTTCTAGGCTCATCAACCTGAAATAACAATATAAATACTGTGCAAACTGTCTGCAGTAAAAATAAGCGAAACCATTTGAGCCAATTGATATTATTTGTGCTTTTGTCAGTGATTACCAAACTAAAAATAGTGCACATAATAGCTCTGGGTTCGTATATCCATAACAACCTATTTGTTTGTATTTCAATTTTCAATTTGTTACTGTTTTTTATGATACAGTTTTGTAACTTTGAGGTTACAGTGGGCTATTATGGCAGATTTCGGTACATTTAGGATAAAGCTTGTGCTTTCTCCTGTTTTCAGATTTATACATCATACACCCAAAATATGAATACAAAATCAGATAGAAATAACAGAGGAATTAGAATTAGACGCATTAGCGGTAATAGATCCGATGATTCCTTATTAGATTCCCAGTCCGATGAAGATGTAATAGTATTTCCCTATCGACGGATAAATGTCATTGACAGTGACGGAGAATTTAGTACTTGATCGTCGTCAGATAAGGAAGATGCAGGACCACAAAGAATTGTTTGGCAACCACTATCGCAGACGAATAATAATAGTTGTTATCGCCCTTGGAAAAGGAGATTGCCCTAATGTCCCCGAATCACCTCATTCTCCTGTGACCTATTTTCGAAAACTATTTGACAAGGAAATATGTATGCACTGCAATGTGATCCAACAAAGAGATTTAAAAAATAAAATGTTTAACGTCAAGTGCAAATTGTTTTATGGAATTTCACGCTTAAGTTTTTATGCACAGAAGTGAAAACTTTATAGGCCGTTGTTACCTGAAAGTCACATAGTGAATATATTGCAATAAAATTGTTTAAACGGAAAAATTTTTTTTCATTTGCATATGTAGGTTTGTAATTTCTGATTTTTCGTTCCTCCAATTTTTTTGGATTAAAAACAAAAATTTGACCCATAGAGGATCAAGTTAAGCGCTCGAAGCGCAAGGGTAAATATAAAATGTTCTTACAAAACGATTTACTATTCGTGCGCTCAAAACGCAACCTGACTCGACAATTTCGGGTTTTCGCACACTTCTACAGCTCATCCTCGTCCGCAGAGTAGTCTCGTGACAGTTGTCAGCGGCGCAGATAGGCACGTAAAAGCGAAATGTCAGGCCGTCCCAAGGCCGGGAGGATAGACATGGGGAGACTAAGAGAAGCAAGAAGAAAGGAAGAGAAAAAAAGAGAGAGAAAGGTGAAGCCGCTTGCGTTAAACGACGTTACGATCCACCGTGGTCTCTCGCGAGCGTGTGCAAACGAGAGACCAAGCTCGGACTGCATTCCTGTTCGACCACGCCGCGCGGATTTCCATATATTCGTTCGTCTTGTTATGGACAGCTAACCAGCCAATCGAAGCACGCCTCGAACGATTGCGGGAACCTTGATTTCAGTTCATCGCAAACCAAACATGACGACTAGACTACGGATTTTTCTGCAAAATCGAAATTGCCCGAGTCAATCGTAAACAACAAAAGTGGGATTAAAAGTGCATTCCTTGTTCTGATCGTTATTAGCAGTCGGAGCTAATATTTCAATCATTCCACTTTTACAGTATTATATGTGATCAATCTATTTTTGTCATAAATGCGTATAATTCACGGTTGAATTACGGTTAAATGTAGAGGAAAGTAGCCCAATTTCGGTAGTGTTACGTTATAACAACATTTAGACATACTACGAAACATATAAAATTTTCCGTAGATTTAATTTAGGCTCCCGGTAGATTTTATGCCACGGTATTTGTACTTTTCCACTGTCATAATCCGCCGAAATCTCTCCCACATTCAACATCTTGCAAACAGGCTCTAAGAAAACCCAGGACAACAGCCTGCGATCAAGTCACCGTTAACCCTGATTGGTGTGCTAGTTTGCATCACATTTTGTGCAAATACCACATAATTTATACATAACTCGCTTAGATACCAAATGCGATCGTTACTGACAAGGGAACATACTCAAATGTTCAGATGCTTCAGATGATTCAGAAAAAATCAAATTTTTAATATATTGTTTAAACAAAAAATTTTTGTTAAAATTTTCTTGCACGGTATTATATTTCTCATTGAAAAACACAAATTAAAAAAAAATTCAAATTTTTTCTACCTCTGGTTTCCGGGATATCTAAAAAAATATGATTTTGACCCCCAACTTTGAGGGCTGTTTTCACCCCTTCAAAGTGGATGGTTGTCGATAAAAAAAACACGTGTCAAATATTAAAAAAAAAACTATAAGCTCCCATATGTTTCATCAACATCGGATTTTAGCATCTGAATATGTTCCCGTGTGAGATAATTTCCGATCAACTTGCACTCGCTCGTTTGTAACCATAATTTTAACCCCTTGCACTCTAAGCTGATATTTTAATTCCACATGATTTATTTCATCTTGTGCATATGTGTGTTTTTACTATTACTCGTTCTCGCAACAGTTACAGGTTTACGAATGTCTCAGATATAAGCATAGCTATGTAAAAATTGTTTTAAACAGTGATGTAGCAATTTTTACTGGCGTCTCAGAGTCGCCATTCGAATGAAAAGGATTAAGTGTTAAACTCGCACCCGAACCTATTAAAGTCTAACTTTTATTGTCAAACAAGTTGAGTGTTTTGTAAAACCATCAGCACCATTCCTATATATTTGATCACTATTAAGATAATACTTGAAGCGCACGAACAAATTCAACTCGATAGAGTCACTTTCAATAAACTATTCGCGTGTGCTGAACACTTGAAATTTAAGATAACGAATATTAGGTGTTTATGTACAACAGATCTTAAATTAACACGACAAGCAAAAGACTCGAGAAATAAAACCGGCCACCTGAATAACTTGGCTGCTACAGGAAGGGTTGCGAATATCAAGCAAATTTAATTAAAAGTTATCAAAAATTTTGGCATTAAGGGATACCGTCTGTCTACAAATGTTATAATTACTTACAATGTTGACATTTAATCTTGTTAACACAAGTTTATGATACTCTGCATTCATCGAAACCATTACAAATGGAAAATACAAAGCAGAATAGAAAATGTCATCAAGTTGTTAAGGGAAAGACAATTTACCTACAGGGGAACAAGAAAGTATTCGAACATTCTTTAAATGTAAATAACATTCTTAAAATTGGATTAAACGTCTTGGCTTTTCTTGAGCAACTAGATGCATCTATTTACTAAATGATATGCGAAAAGGATTTTAAAAAAGTTGCAGTTGGTATGAATTACATGACAAATAAAAAAGGAACATTTTAAATATTTTTTGTTTGAGCCGCACATTAAAAATTTTAAAGACCCATATTACAGATCTATGATATTAGGTCAATCGGAAAGTTCTGTCTATCTAGCGTCGAGTAGCCGTAGCTCGAACTGTGGGTAACTATAACCTCTAAAGTAAGGCTAACTTTTTAGTTTGAACATCTGTTAATAAAACTCAGTACACAACAATTTACGCTTGCATCAATAACTTCGTTTTTTTTCTACATTGAAGATGTCGGAATTTGAGCCGAATAAGCGTCATTTGCGCGAAGTGTTAGTCTTTTATCAAATGATTGTAGACGTTTATGGCGATAATGCTGTTTCCGATAAAACATGTAGAGAGTGGTTTCGACGTTTTAAAAATGGTGATTTTTCTTTGGAGGACAAAGAGCGTTCTGGACGGCCACGAGTATTCGAAGACGAAGAATTGCAGACATTGGTGGATGAAGATCCATGTCAAACGCAAAAACAAATTGCAGAAGCGTTAAATTGTGCTCAATCTGTCATTTCCGACCGTTTAGAAGCCTTATGGAAGGTCTACAAGGAAGGAAAGTGGGTCCCATATGAACTCAAGCCAAGAGACATTGAAAGGCGGAAAACCATCTGCGAAATTTTGCTTGCTAGGCAACAAAGAAAGGGGTTTCTCCATCGTCTCATCACTGGGGATGAAAAATGGATTTATTTTGACAATCCTAAACGTCGAAAAACCATTTGTGATCCTGGCCAACCCTCAACATCGACGCCAACGCGGAATATCCACGGAAAAAAGGCTTTACTCTGCATTTGGTGGGATCAGGAAGGTGTGGTATACTATGAACTGCTAAAAACTGGTCAAACAGTCACAGGAGATCTCTACCGACAACAAATTATCCGTTTGAGTCGAGCATTGCACGAAAAACGACCACAATATGAAACGAGACAGCGTAAGGTGATTTTGCTGCATGACAATGCTCGGCCTCACGTCTCAAAAATTGTCAAGGAAACGATAGAAGCACTTCGCTGGGAAATGCTACCACATGCGACTTATTCACCAGACTGTGCCCCATCTGACTACCACTTGTTTCGGTCAATGGCACACGCACTTGCTGAAGAACGATTTAATTCTGACAAGATGGACAATATTTTGATTAACGTACTTTTTCATTTTCTTTCATGAATAAAGCTATACTTTTTGTAAAAAACGGACGGAACTTTCCGATTTACCTAATAGTTACACACATGCAGAAAAGTACATTGAAATCTATTCACTTACACAGGAACAGTGGCTCACGAATGTATTAGAACACTCTTTAAATCTAAATAACTTTTTCAAAATTGAACTAAACGACTTGACTTTTCTGGAGCAAATAGAAGCATTGATTTACTAAATGATATGCAAAAATAATTTTGAAATAATTCTAATTGGTAGAAATTACGTGGGAAAGTAGAAAAGACATTTTTTAAAACATTCTTATTTCAACTCGTAATGAAAACTTAAAATATGCGTTTTTCAGAACGGTTTTAGTTATAAGCATGCTGAAAATTTCACCGAAATCGATCGACACGGGAAAAAATGACACGCGTAGAAAGATATAAGAATTTGTGAAGTTTCAGCAGTAACTGACGAAGAATCGTGAAAAATTGCGATTTTCACCATTTTCAGATGCGTCTTTAAAATTTTTTGTATTTGGCTCAAATAAAAAATATTTAAAAAGTTCCGTTTTTATTGGTCATGTAATTCACGCCAATTCCAATATTTACAAAATTCATTTTGCATATCATTTATTAAATCAATGCAACTAATTACTCAAGAAAGGTCAAGACGTTTGGTCCAATCTTAAAATAGTTATTTATATTTAAAAACTGTCCGAATACTTTTGTGAGCCACTGTACGTGCCATCGAAAATGGTGAAAATCGCAATTTTTAACGATTTTTGGCCGATTTCACGCCACAAAGTCTCAAATCTTTCTATGCGTGTCGTTTTCGTTTGCATGAATCGATTTCGATGAAATTTTCAGCATACGTATAACTAACCCAGATCTGTGAAACGTATATTTGAAATTTGCAGTACAAGTTGAAATAAAAATGTCTTTTTTATTGTTTTATGTAATTTCTACCAATTAGAATGATTTTGATATCATTTTTACATATCATTTAGCAAATCAATGCTCCTAATTGCTCCAGAAATGTCAAAAAGTTATTTAGATTTAATGAGTGTCTAAATATTTTCACGAGCTACTGTACGTGAATAGAATAATTATATAATCCCGAAAAATCAAAAAGATGGCGAAACTGTACATGTTTAAGAAAAATAAAATTTTATTCAATGTGAAACTCTTAAACATATTGTACGAGATGCGAATCTTATAATAAGATAATAGCGAATAATCCTGCCTGAATTCACATTTTATTTGAAGATCAAACCGAGGTCGGCGCACAGATAAGTTTCGGAACGAAGAGTCGTATGGCTTCCTTTCATTTTCTGGAGAGAAAACGAGTTGCTGAAATATTGTTGTGTGCCAACCATTCGTCCAGACGTGTATATCTGAATCCTAGAATTATGAATCATTCTGTAGACACGCACAAGGGAGCTAGAATTGCAAGTTCTATCGACAGAGTAACAATTAGTTCTTCGTGAATAGGTTTTGCATTGTTGCCATCGATACGCCATTCCCCTTGCCGATTTTTTCTTCCTGGTCGACCGTTGACGGATTAGAAACGCGGATCGCGTTCAGTGAAAGGCATCAATCGTTCCTTTTCGTAATGCCGTTGCGACAGCAGCGCGAACATCGGCTGTAAAAACGGCTTTGGGAGTTTCCTGAGCTTGTCATGCGAATGCTATACGCCCTTCAACGGATTTTGACCATCAGATTAACAC
>CM052099.1:3371110-3406720 GCA_028453745.1 Agapostemon virescens
AGAGAGAGAGAGAGAGAGAGAGAGAGAGAGAGAGAGAGAGAGAGAGCTGATCAATAGAAATTCTCGCGTTCACCGTGAGATTGCATCGGCTTGTAATGATGAGAATACATGACTATGAAGCTACCTATAATCCTTTGACGAAGGAATTATTTGACTCTCGCGGAATCTTGCACAGGAGTTCCAAGAATTCTACATGCGCCTGCGTTCCACGTCTTCGGAATATCTATGCTGCGTAGAAGAATAGTCTCAAGCTTATGACTGCACGAGCATAAAGGAACTTGAACGGCCTCTAGCGGCAGACTGGCGTTTACCCGTGCACTGCAATCGCGAACACAAGGTTGTACGATCCTTTCACTTTTATCCGACGATATCTGTTGCCACCACCTTCCTTTTCCACCGCGATCATAAATTTCGATGTCGTAGCGATTGAGGTTTACCTTGTAGCGAGTAAAGGTCGTTTACACTGTGTATTGCCACTGTTACTTTCCTCGTGACCACTCTTTCGGTACTTTCGCCCTACGATTAAAATGATTGCCATTGTCGCTCGACCTTCTCTCATTTTTCCAACTTTTGTCCCATGCACTCGATCTCGGTAGTATGCTTAGAAATGAGTGTAATTAGAAGTTAAAGAATACTACCATCTGTGAATCGTATGTATTGATTGAGATGTTGTACTTTTGTCTATCCGTTTAACCCTTCGAATGCGGTGCCAGAGTATATTTTTACTCGGAGTAATAAAATCTTCGTTTAACCCCTTGCCCTACAACAAAGAGTCAGAAATAACATTTTATTTAACCCTCTATGGGCCGAATTTTTGTTTTTAATAAAAAAAAAATTAGGGGAACGAAAAATCGGAAATTATAAACCTATATATGCAAATGAAAAAAAATGTTTCCGTTTAAACAATTTTATTGCAATATATTCACTATGTGACTTTCAGGTAACAACGGCCTATTAAAGTTCGTACTTCTGTGCATAAAAGTTTACGCGTGAAATTCCATAAAACAATTTGCAATTGACGTTAAACATTTTATTTTTTAAATCTCTTTGTTGGATCACATTGCAGTGCATACATATTGGTATAGTCAACTATATTGCGTATAATTTCCTTGTCAAATAGTTTTCGAAAATAGGTCACAGGAGAATGGGGTGCTTCGGGGACATTAGGACAATTTCCTTTCCAAGGGTGATAACAACTATTATTATTCGTCTGGGACAGTGGTTGCCAAACAATCCTTTGTGGTCCTGCATCTTCCTCATCTGACGAGGATCGAGTACTAAATTCTTCGTTACTGTCAATGACATTTATCCGTCGTCGGGGAAATACTATTACATCTTCATCGGACTCGGAATCTAATAAGGAATCATTGGATCTATTACCGCTAATGTGTCTAATTCTAATTCCTCTGTTATTTCTATCTGATTTTGTATTCATATTTTGGGTATATGATGTATATATCTGAAAACAGGAGAAAGCACAAGCTTTATCCTAAATGTACCGAAATCTGCTATAATAGCCCACTATAACCTCAAAGTTACAAAACTGTATCATAAAAAAACAGTAACAAATTGAAAATTGAAATACAAACAAATGGGTTGTTATTGATATACGAACCTAGAGCTATTATGTGCACTATTTTTAGTTCGGTAATCACTGACAAAAGCACAAATAATATCAATTGGATCAAATGGTTTGGCTTATTTTTACTGCAGACAGTTTGCACAGCATTTATTTTGCTATTTCAGATTGATGAGCCTAGAAACGGTCATAAATATTAATATTGGTTGTCTTGGCAACGTTATAGAATTAAGATTTATGCGCCATCTCATGAAAAAAGCTATAATTATTTGGTAAAATGTCGATAAATTAAAATAGGACCTGAAAATTACTCTGGGGAGGACAAAGAAGGTCTAGTCACTGTTATTGTAAAATAAGTCGTAGGCCAAGTGATTAATTATATAAATTCTAGCGTTTAAATTAAATGATTAGCTATTGTATTAGGATCAACAGAAATGTGAATATGTTTGCAAAACGTGTCAGGAAAAATATATTGTAAAAATAAATAAATAGGGCAATGATTAGACCTAAACTTCATAGATCATAAAATAATATAAACGCTTCGTCGTCCGTAGGCTAAGACGGGAACATATTCAGATGCGAAAATCCGATTTTGATGAAATTTATGGGAGCTTATAGTTCTTTGAAAAATATTTTACACGTGTTTTTTTATCGGCAACGATTCACTTTGAAGGGGTGAAAACAACCCTCAAAGTTGGGGTATTTTTGAGATATCTGGGAAATCAGAGGTCGAACAAAATTTGAATTTTTTTTTAAACTGTGTGTTTTTCAATGGGAAATGCAATCGCGCAAAAAAATTTAAACAAAAGTGTTTTGTTTAAATAATAAAGCTATAAGCTCCCATAAGTTTCATCAAAATCGGATTTTCGCATCTGAATATGTTCCCTTGTTAGTATTCGAATTCTATAAATCTGTAAATCTAGTTTCTATGGTGCCATTAAAAATGTCTATACTATTATTTAACCCTTTTGTTACGGTTGCCAACTATAGTCAACATCTATGCGCAGACTTTTGTCATTAAGAAAAATCATGTTTCTCATATAATGCGACGAAACAGTTGTTACGTAGCTCTCAAAAAAGTGTACATGTTACAAAAGAATTCCAAGATGGCGTTGAAAGACGTAAGTGCGGAGCGAACTGTCGTAACGAAAGGGTTAAACAACTTTTAAATCGCTAGATTTACAGTAAAGAAATCGATAAAATTTTTAATGTTCTAAGTACGAATAATAGTAATTAATTTCATATGTACGAAAGGAAATAAGCTATGTCAACTCTTAGAAAAAAGGAAGCTCTTAAATCGATGACTGTTAGGTTAACATAATAATCCCGGATGATTGAGATACTTTACGCGATAACGTAAGAATTCAGAAGCTGAGATGTTTATACTGTTTGCGACTCACAGACAGTAAAGAAATTCTGTAATCTAGACAATTCTCTTCGATTTTCTGGCACTTTCACGAAAGCTGATTCGATGGTCGACAAGTAGCAGGTTTCCGGTCGCAAAGGTGTGAAATCATGAATGATGTTGGAAGCACAAGGTTCGAATCTTATCGAGTTTTCTGAGTCGACAGTTTCACTCTCTTTAAAGGAAGTAAGTTTCTAATTGGGGATCCGTGGTGGCTCTTTGTTCAAGTCCCACCATTACTGAAACTGTTCTCCATTAATAAATCGAGGTTCGTAGCCAACAAAGCGAAAGGAGAAACGTAAACAGAAATGACAGTAATTGAACGTTCCGAATGAGAAACGGTCGCGTCGTTCGCATCTACAGATGGAGAGCCGAGAAATATATGCCGGAAAGAAGTTATACCGGCAGTGCGCCACATTTTGCAGAGCGGTATCATTCGAGTAGGTCCCAAGGTCGACAACTTTAATCTGCGTTAACATGTAGTCAAAAGAAAACAGAGTTAAAAGACGATTAACTCGTTCGAAGACTGCAAATCGTACTGATGCATCTAATAATTTTCTTCGCAACAGAATATTTAATGCGGTGATTATGCAAGATATATGGGAAGCGGCTGTTAGAATGACTGCGCATACCTAATTGAATATTTAGTCGACAATTATTTTATCATTACCTCAAAGTCCAAGGTTAGACCGGAGCAACTCAATGAAATAGTCATGATGTTAGCATCAACAACAACAGATCCAAAGTGTGCGATGTCATTGAATAGTATTTAGGTCATAATTGCTAATCGAAAATAATTTCTTTTTAATTTTATATATTGCACTTTATAAATGATCCAATAATAATTCCATTTAGTATCGGATATTTTCTTGTCCGTTTGAATCGCTACTACAAGGAGGTGCCTACCTGCTTCACTCAAACGGCTGATGAAATTTGTATTAGCTAGTTGTAATATAATTACACAACGAACAGATTAAATTTTGTCAACATTTTCCATGACCGTTTTGCATAAATGTGACTGAATTTTATTGATAAAGCACTCAATTTTCTCTTTCAAGGCGTGGGTGGTCGTGAGCTGTTGGCATAATTTCTTCATGATTCCTTTTTAATTTTTTATATTGCACTTTATAAACGATCCAATAATAATTCCATTTAGTGTCGATTAAATTTACGCGAATCAGCCCCACTTTTCCTCCATTACTCACTGTCAAGGGATTGAGTTTAACAAAGTCTAACTGTTAGAATAATCTTAAGCATTGTTATTATTAATACAGTGATTTCCAACTATTTACGATATTTTGGCACCGGATAATTGGTCCGAAATTATTATTTGAATTAAATGGTGTCCGAAAATTCGGGCATCACCGTTTGGCATAAATGTCGTTGAATTTTGCTGATAGAACGCTTAATTTCCTCCTTCAATGCGTGGGTAGTTGTGAGCTTCTTGGCATAATTTCTTCACAATTCCTATTTAATTTTATATATTGCATTTTTAAACGATCGTACAATAATTCCATTTTCTATGGAAAATTTTCTTGTGTGTTTGAATTGCTACTACAAGGAGGTGCCTATCTGCTTGACTCAACTACCTGTCTACCTACTTAACTACCTGTTGTTGAAAACTGTTTTAGCTAATTGTAATATAATTACACAACGAAAAGATTACAACGAGATCGTTCAAAGTCTATCACACTTAATAAAATGATGCTCAGAAAATATTATTTACTAGAAATTCGTAAATACTGTGGCAAATTGACAGGAAGGACGAATGAAGATTGAATCTCGGTTGCCACATCTCTTCCACAAATACTAATTCTCAAACTGACTCACTCAGACCGGTTTAATGTCCCAATAACTGTTATTCAAGAGTTGACGCAATAAAGAATTGAAACTATACTATTTTACTGGCTACTGAAAAGTGAGGTAGTAAGAAGCCAGAAAAGTCAGGGGAACTTTTTATTCTAGGCCTGCTATGGGACTAGAGATACATGTCTAAAGGGTGCCCAAAAATTCACGCAAGCAGAAATTTTGATAGAAAACACAGGTTTTTAATTACAAAATGTGAACTTTTTATTGATTCATTTAGTATACAGTACAGGGTTACGTATGGCGTAGAATATCGGATAAATGGCCGTCATGGCTATGCTGGAACATACGCTCTCTTTTGTCGAAATTTTCCATCACTGTTTGGCATAAATGTGACTGAATTTTGTTGATGGAGCTCTCAATTTCCTCTTTCGAGGCGTGGGTCATCATGGACTAGTTGGCATAAACTTTAGACCTCAAAAAGCTTCAAGGAAAAAAGTCCAACGGCGCACAGTTTTTACCAAAATGGGTGTTTGAGTGCAAAATCTATTCCTAAAGAGGAGAATATCGAATTCTAAAGTTTGTTACTTGCGGATTTGCGGATTATTGCGGATTCTAATCAATATTTTTATGATATTCGTCTATTTTATGTATAATATCAAAAAGTATAATCATTTGCATTTAAAATATTTTTTTTTAATCTTTATTACAAAGAATGCTTTTTTAAAAATATTAGGTCATTAAGTATGAAATGTCCGATTACCTAAAGCATCAATTTTGATATCCGATGTTTCCGATATTTCACTTCGTCCGTTTTCTTATTTTCCTATTTAGTGTATATTGCGACGCATGATCCGAGGGCAATTAATACAATTACAGGCTTTCCTATTAAGAGGATTAAGGTACGTTAGTTAAGGTACATTCTCATATATGTATTCTGCATTACTAAATTCAAATATCTTCATTAAGTGATATACATACGAATATAATTTTTTCGACTTTTCAGCGTAAATATTACACTATGACCAATTCAATTAAATACAATAAAAAAATAGAGACAAAGATTTATCTACAGCATTTTCTATTGCACATTTATAATTTAAACAATTCCTTCAAATAATTACTTAGTAAGTACTTACTTTGCGAAGATATAGCGAGTACGAACATGCAGATATGTAGGAAATGCAGCGATTTTGGATGGCCATTTTTTCTTAAATCGACTATAAAACACGGAGTCGGAAGGAATTGGAATAGATTTCTCTTGGATCTTAATCATAAAACTTCGTAGAACACAATGGCACTAAAATAAACACCGGGACTCACCCATAACTATAACATAATCGTTAACAAAGTTTTGGAGTCATAAATAAAATTAGTAAGTCTTTGGTTATCTTAAAATATTAACAACTACAACAATATATATGGTACACAAGTAAATTTTGCTTAAGAGTATACCATAACCTAGCTAAAAAGACTTTTATATAACAACAATTTATTTAATTTATATAAATAGAATAAGAATTACTAATAGGTGAATTCGCTGAGAAAGAAAGCGTGTCATTAGAATTTTAAACTTCCGACAAATCACAGTGCTCTATGAATGCACAAATGAGAAAACGAATATTGATAGATTGTTCCTCAGACATTCAACTAACTCAAGAAATAAAAATTTTACATTTGTAAAATTTTTAAAATTCACTAATGACCACACTTTCGGGGCGAATACCCCACTGCGCGGCGTCAAATCGCATGATCTGGGCGATCAATTCTCAGCAGCAAAACGGGAAATTACACGATCATGAAACGACTCGTGCAGTAATTGAATTGTTTCTCTTGCTGTATGGTATGTGGCACCGCCTTGTTGATACCACGTATCGTCCACATCCATATCTTGCAATTTAGGCACCAAAAACTCGATTATCGTGTCGCGATAACTAGCACTGTTAACAGCTGTTGCCCGATTAGCCGCATTTTCGAAGAAGAATGATTCAATGATTTCTCTAGCCCAAAATCCCCACTAAATAGTGACACGTAGTCGATGCATTTATGTCGGAACAATCACTCGTGGATTTTCTGAACCCCAAATGCGACAATTTTGACGAACAACGAAGCTATTAAGATGAAAACGAGTCTCAACGCTGAAAATGCTTTTGTTAGAACTGTAGCTGCCTGACATTCTTTATGTTTGAAATGTTGCTTAACCTCTTAGGCGCGGCTGAATTTTTTCGCGAGGCTGTCTCTCTGTACGACAGAGTTCAACGCTAATTACATGTTCCGCACAAGAGAGAAGGAACCATCATAAAAGCCCCCATCTATACAGCATTTTTAGAACTGCCAATTGACCCATCTGGTATGCAGATGTTTTGGGTCCCAAAATTTGAGACAACGACGATTCCTCCGTAACTGGCAATTTCGCAGTGAAGCCATTACTCTTTGTACGCTAAATCTTTTTATTTCGTTACGATTCACGGCTGTCGGCCAGCAGTCGAGCCTTTTCCGCGCCTTCAAAAATCTATTCTTCTTTTACATACTTTGTCCGAGTCGCGGCGTCTTTTCGGGTTATTGCCTGCTACGGGTAGTTCTCGAGACACGCGGATTTTCCGGGTGCATCATCCTCAGGTGTGAAGCATACCTGAGAATGACCGTTAGTTTGGGGCGGTTATTTTTTCCAGTCCACGCGAACTAATGAACCAATCTGTTAATCTTACCGTTTCCCTCACTTACATCGAAAAATATGCAGTCAACGAATCCGCATGTCTCGTTATTTCATTCACGCCCATACCGAACTTACCTTTTTGACAACACACACTTCATCCGACATTCTAAACACTTCACTCAACGCAAATACACTCGACGCTCACTCTATATTCGCTGCAGAGATTCATTTGTACATACCATACATGTATTCACTCGTTAAAGTTTGAAAGTTGTTATAGTTTGTTGAAACTAGAAAATATATTCAGTTACTTGTTTCACGGTTTTTCAACTCAGTGTCTACTATCCCTACCTTTTAAACGAATCGTAGGGAACCGCGTAATCAAAAACGAAAAATCGAAACGCGGAAAAACATTACATGTAAATGATACAGCACTGCAATGTGTGACGACTAATGCTGCTCTCTTCACGAGTACATTGGAATGAAGTGTTTGATCATAAAATTATAATTTTTCTTAAAAATATGGTACACGTATGTTGACTTTAACAATTTATTTCAATAATTAATAATACAATTGAGTATTGAGTCGTTCAGAGAGATGACATCCGCGAAAGCCACTATAGCGGCGCGTCATACAGAAAGATGACATCCGCGAAAGCCATTATAGTAGCGCATAGTGCCTAAGAGGTTAACAACGAAAACGCGCTGTTCTTTCATGTAGCGCTTCATTTTTAATAACCCCGAACTGACAGCTGTCGCGACGTCTTCCATTTTCGTTGGGAACACTTTACCGCGCAAATGGTGCAAAATTCAAATCTTGTCGGAATTTTGGAATATTCTTTATGTAGGAATCGCTGGCAATTTGTTTTTTAAAGCCAACGGTTGTGTGGGGGTATAATGTGTCGGGAAAATAGATAATTAAACGACGCCCACGACGCATCCTTTCCCCTGCTGGAATCTTTACGCAATTCTTGCATAACGTATCATCGTTATTCTCATCTTTCCTCGTAAGGCATTCTCATGTTTTGTTTCATTAACGCGCTGAATGCCAAGCGTACTCCGTCATTCGCGCTCAGGTGAAACTCTCGCCGAAGAATCGTGTATTGACGTTGTGTCAATACCCAGGTGAATTCCATTCAATACGATTTCCCATCGGCTCCAAGAAATGCCGCTTGCAAGTTTTTTTCCTCTCTGCTGTAACATCAACAGATAGTTACTCATTTTAATTTATGCTCACAGCGAACAGAGTTGTGCAAATTTTTCGCAACGAGGTATACCGACTGAAGTTTTCGACACGAGCCAACAAAGTTTCGTGAACTTCCGTCGAGCCGTTTAAATGTCGGCTCGTGGAGGACACGCATTTCACGCAAGGTCGTATGACGTATTCAGAGAAGCTGCGAAGAGATAGTATTCTCGGTGATCTTCGTTGGCTTTGAACCAGTTTCAGCAACGCTGTCCATGTATATTCATCGTAGTATTTAGATCGTGGGAGTAAGAAAGACGGTAATGCAATAAACCGATTTTCAGAACATTTAAAGCGCTCGAAGAAATATGAAACAGTTGTTTAAGCAGTTGTAAACACATTTTTTATGGTCGCTTTTAATAAAATGCACCGTTTTCTATTCTTTCACTTCTATTATTTCGTATTATTTGGACCGTTTATTTTGAAAGTGGTGCAAATCCATTTTCTTCTGTTTCGAGAAAATTAAATGTTAGCAGATCTGACAATTAAAAAATATAGGTTAATTATGTGAAGTCTGGGAATGTGTGTACTAATTTATCAATATGTAATTTGATTATATAAATTTCTTTTAAGCGAATTTAACTAAAATAATATATATTTCCAGGCTGCAAATGGACTTACACCACTTTCATAATTAGTCAATTGTAAATATCATTTAATTTCAATTTTGAAATAACAAATATCACTTAAAATATATTTCATATTAATCCAATTTTGTTTATAAATAATAACAAGAAATAAAATAGAATTAGTATTTTTTATTTTGAACGTTAATTATATTTATATACTGTTAAACTTAACACAAGATATTGGTATTATTAATTATTTATGCTCTTCATGTAGCAGTGTTTTGAAATATTCATGATGCACAGGAGGTATACAAGGTAATAGCTGTTGCATATCCTTATATTTTTCGTATGTAATAGGCGTGGCACCGTAATACAAAGGCGCCAAGGCGATTTTTTCAAATTTTGGTGGTCTTCCCCGACATGTAGGTGATAAATTTAGAGTCTTAAATTCTGTGTCCTCCATTGATGTTTTATATAAAATAGTATACGGTGCACTTTTGCAAAATCTCATCCAACATATTTGCAACCAATTTACTTTTTCTCCATTAATGTTTTCTCTTATCTGTTTTTTAATTGCGTTTTATAGATTTTTTGTTGAAACGAAATTCTCTCGTTTCATTTCGTATAAAATACATATATTATGGTTTATATTGGTTTAAAACGTCATAATAATCCTGTAGTGTGTACAGGAAATTCTTTTTTCGTAATGCCATTTTTTCTGTCTATGGAAATTGGACTTACACCACTTTCATAATCAATAATTACGCAATTTCTTTTACCGGCCAATTTTAAATTGAACAAAGCATAGGCATTTTTTAAGATATTAAATACTAATTAGTTATAAACAAAAAGTTTGCACTAAATTAAGCATAAATTACCTCATATCTCAATTTTAAAAAAAAAGGACACACCATTTTCAAAATAAACGGTTCATTTATGTTGTATAAGTTATCGAGCAGAAAAAACAAACGATAATCACGTTTTATTGTATCCCCGTCCCGTGCGCGCCCACAATTAAGAGGATCAATTGATTATTGCGGTTTGCTAAAATCTGGTGCATTGCATAAATTAATAAATTATTGTACTTATATGCTAGGTGGCTACTGAAAGACTGAATGGTTTAAAACAAAAATAACTTTCACAAACACATGCCTTGAAAATTTTTTATTATTTTATTTGAAAATATAATTAATGGATTTTTTAAATATTATGTGTGAGAAACAATATCCCTCGGTAACTCCATCCTGTTGGAACCATACCTCCTGATTATCTTTGACCGCATATACATAACTCGTTTCCCCTCGAATCCGATCTTAGAAAGATAAAAAAGTTTTTCTTTCGGAACACACATACACGCGCAACAAATTCTTTCAATCGTACAAGAAAATTCCTACCGGGCTATTCACCATCATCCACACTCGCAAAAAAAATTTATGAAACATTGAAAAGTAACTTTACACAAAATGAGTCTTACAAAGTTCTCCATTGAGGACAAGAAGTCTCACATTTTTTAAAAACTTTTCCGTTGCGTTGTAGCAATATAACATGAACAAAATATTTAAAAAATTGAAATTGAAATATCGCAAAACAAGAACACACGAGAAAATAACGTATAAATTTCAATATTTAAAATGTTTATTGAAGTCGATTTTTCTCGGAGACGATTTTGGTTCGTTTATTAAAAGTCCTATAACGTTACTTATCATTTTTCCCAATATGGTAACAATTCGACTTTCACTTAACCCTCTATGGGCCGAATTTTGTTCTTAACCCCTTGCCATATTATGATGAGTCAGATTCGTGCTGAAGATTTTAAGTAAAATCTAACAAATATAAATATTATGCCTTTCTTTATAGTCGAAATCAAATGTTGTTAATTTCTAATCAATATTTAAGCATCGAAGTAGATGTAGCAATATAAAAGACATAAATTGTAATTTCTCTTATGTAACATATTTAGCGATGAAAATGTTATAACAGCTTCAGTTACAAAGAAAATGATATTGCGAGGGGTTAAATATAAAAAATGTATGCAACGGAAAATCGACAATTACAAACCTATATATGCAGATTAAAAGAAATTTACCAATTTCAACAATTTTATTGTAATTTGTAACTTTGTAACTTTGTAACTTTGCAGTAACAACAGCTTACAATGTTTGCACTTCTGTGTATGAAAGCCTAACCCTTTCGTTACGGGTGGCGACTATAGTCGACGGCCGCGCGACTACCTCTGCGTACGGGAGCCGACTATAGTCGACATCTATGCGATCGTCTGCGCCAACTCTCGTCGGTAAACAAGAATCACGTCTTTCGTACAATGCGACGAAATAGTTGTTACGTAGCTCTAAAACGAAAGTCTACACACAAGAGAATTCCAAGATGGCATCGAAAGACGTAAATGGGAACACCGAAGATTACCAATGTGCAATCTGCACATACTTTTGTTTTTGCGTGAAATTTCATAAAACAGTTTGCACTTGGCGTTAAACATAGATGTACGTTGCATTTGGAACATTTTATTTTTGGAACGCCTTTGTTGGATCACACTGCAGTGCATATGTATTGATATAGTCAACTATATCACTTATAATTCGTTGTATTACCGACTCATAGCCAACATAAACATCACAGTATGACACATCCAAACATAACATCCATATCCCATACCTTCTTACTAATCCTGTACCTTCTTACTCACTCTGTACGTTCTTACTCACCCTGTACCTTCTTACACACCCTGTACCCTTTTACTCACCCTGTACCCTTTCACTCACCCTATACCTGCTTACTCATCCTGTCCCCCACTACCTTAACCATCCACTTAACCATCCATTGCACCTCAGATCACTCTCCTTCATCCATATAAAAACCCCACATATTTTTGGAGAACAAGTTCAGATTTTTGTAGTTCGTGCTAAGTTGCGGAGCTTGCCGTTACGTGTTAAATAAACCTCAAACCTCTTCAAAAAGTGTTGTTGTTAATCCTGCGACCCGGGATTCAACAAATGTCACTGTCAAATAGTTTTCAAAAATGGGTCACAGGAGAGTAGGGTCCTTCCGAGTCTTCAAGACAATCTCCTTTCCAAGGGCGATGACAATTATTATTCGTCTGGGACACTGATTGCTAAACAATTTTTTGTGGTCCTGAATTTTCCTTATCCGATGATGATTCGATACTAAACTCATTGTCACTGTCAATAATATTTATGCTTCGTCAGGTAAATACTATTGGATGATCTTCATCGAACTCAGAATCTAATAAAGAATCTTCGGATCTATTATCACTAATACATCTAATTCTAATTCCTCTATTACTTTTATGCAATTACGTATCCATATTTTGGATATATAAGACAAAACTCTGAAAATAGACGAAACACAAGCATTATCCTAAATATGCCCAAAATCTATCATAGTAGCCTACTGTAACCTGGAAGTCACAAAACTGTATCATACACAAATAGTAACAAAATGATTATTGAAATTTCAAACAAAGAAGTTGTTATTGATATGCAAACCCAAAGCTATTATGTACGCTTTGTTTTGTTTAGTAGATGGAAGCAATAATAATGTAAATTAGAGAAGATAGTTCCGTTACTTTCTATCTGCGGACAACATGCAAGGCATTTACTTTGATATTGCAGGTTGATGGTGCTAGCAACCATTATCAATATTGTTATTCGTTACCTCAGTGATATTATATAATTTAGACGTATACGTTATCTTATAAAAAACTAAATCATTTGGTAAAATGTCGATATATTAGCACATTACCGACGGCAAGTATTTCAGAATTTCTCAAGATCCATTGTCCATGATTGAAAACCTTTCAATGAATCCCGCAACGCTAACAGCAATTTTTATCGTAAATCAACGTGACATCCTCAGTAACGTTATTTAATAATTTGGTTACAAATTACAATGTAAAAGCAGTTTGTCAGGCTTCATTTTGTTACAGTCCAACTATTGAAAGTCCTATTAATAGGCTTCCGGTCGTTAAAGTGTTAACATGTGACTTGAAAGTTACACGGCTCTATAGCGGGTTAAAACAACATTCACCGTTTCATTTTCGCTCTATGAAAATTTCTGCTCGAGAAATAATCAAATTTTCTGACTATGCTTCGGTTTATAATTAAACAGTGCTCCGAGCAAAGATATTGACCATCACCAACGCGTAATTAAAACGGTCGAACGCCTTTACTCTATCTCCATGACCCGAATACAGAGTTACAAGAATATTGCAAGACGATTTTTCTGCCAGCGCAATCCGTAAGATTCTTTTTATAATACATTAAAATAGAAGCACGCGGAGGCGTAGTTGAAACAATAATTTGCTCTACCGCGTGGACATTATAGCAAAGTGAAAGTGTCCGTAGTTGATCGATCCATATTTTGAAACGCAGTATCACCGTAAACCGAAGTATCTATTCTCGTTTCCCATATCGCCCACATCGCCAACAGGTATTTCCCGAAGAATGTAGTTAAAAATTAGTAAAAGTGAAAGCCGTGTTGCGCAACGGACGTCAATAAGCGCAGTTGCATGGGTTGAAAATTAACGTGGAATCGGGATTGTCACGCGCACTTTACGATTCCCCCTGAACAATCTCACCCCGTCGATCCCAGAAGAAACCGCTGGGATATCTCTCAATCGACCCGTTCTTCGCTCCGCTTTACCCTTTCCGACTCGTGTGACACGCGTTATAGTACAGTACCTGTTGAACTATATCCTACTACTACCAGCAACATTCTACAACTTGGATAATTAAATTGCCACAGCATTCTACAATTATACCGCCTACCGAACTACCTGACACACCGAACCTTCTAATTAACAGAGATGCTCGATCTGCATAATTTATGAAGTTACCAATCATCATCGTCTCTGCCGTATGATTAATTTCGTATTATTTATTACTACTTGCTACTCGCTTGTATCGATGTTTATGCAGATCAATCGTCTCGATTGAACAGAATCGAACGAGGTGTTATTCGATTGTGAAATCGTCCTTAATCGATAATCACGTTAAATTTATATTTAGTGGCTGCGTTCAGCTAGTAACAATCGCTTGTAGTTATCAAGCATGCAAATATGAAACTGGAATTTTTTAAAATAGAAGATACACATATGCTGTATGAAAATGATACAAAATATTTTATTCGATGGATTGGTTGTGAGTTGAAAATCTTTATCAGATGTGAAAACAACAAAATGGCGTGAGTGACGCGGTTTTGACTGTAACTACATTGACAATTAGCACCACGTATGGGCAAATTCCAGTTTCATATTTACAAACTTGTAAATTCATTAGTTAACCCTCTATGGGCCGAATTTTTGTTTTTAATCCAAAAAATTGGGAAACGAAAAATCAGAAATCATAAATCTATATATGCAAATAAAAAAAATTTTTCCGTTTAAACAATTTTATTGCAATATATTCACTATGTGACTTTCAGGTAACAACGGTCTATAAAGTTTGCACTTCTGTGCATAAAAGCTTAAGCGTGAAATTCCATAAAACAATTTGCACTTGACGTTAAACAATTTATTTTTTAAATCTCTTTGTTGGATCACATTGCAGTGCATATATATTGGTATGGTGAACTATATTGCTTATAATTTCCTTGTCAAATAGTTTTCGAAAATAGGTCCCAGAAGAATGGGGTGCTTCGGGGACATTAGGGCAATCTCCTTTCCAAGGACGATAACAACTATTATTATTCGTCTGGGATAGTGGTTGCCAAACAATTCTTTGTGGTCCTGCATCTTCCTCATCTGACGAGGATTGAGTACTAAATTCTTCGTCACTGTCAATGACATTTCTTCGTCGTCGGGGAAATACTATTACATCTTCATCCGACTCGGAATCTAATAAGGAATCATCGGATCTATTACCGCTAATGCGTGTAATTCTAATTCCTCTGTTATTTCTATCTGATTTTGTATTCATATTATATTTTGGGTATATGATGTATAAATCTGAAAACAGGAGAAAGCACAAGCTTTATCCTAAATGTACCGAAATCTGCCATAATAGCCCACTGTAACCTCAAAGTTACAAAACTGTATCACAAAAACAGTAACAAATTGAAAATTGAAATGCAAACAAATAGGTTGTTATTGATATACGAACCCAGAGATATTATGTACACTATTTTTAGTTTGGTAATCACTGACAAATGCACAAATAATATCAATTGGGTCAAATGGTTTTGCTTATTTTTACTGCAGACAGTTTGCACAGCATTTATTTTGTTATTTCAGGTTGATGACCCTAGCAGCGGTTATGAATATTAATATTGGTTGTCTTGGAAACGTTATAGAATTAAAATTTATGCGCCATCTCATGAAAAAAGCTATAATTATTTGGTAAAATGTCGATAAATTAAAATGTGACCAGAAAGTTACACGGGCCCACAGAGAGTTAATTTGTTAATTGTTAATTAGTTAATTTGTCTCAGAACATGGAAAAAATTGAAAAAAGTTGACACTTCGAGAAATCTAATCGTTGCATTATTTATTAACAAATGATGCTGCAGATATTTCTCATAATTGAATTAGTTTAATGCAGCTGCTTCAATTTCACTTCAGAATTATTAACAACTATACAGTAGTGTCCGCTGTATCGATTTTGTGTCTGACTCAGTTGCCAGTCTAGTCCCGACTTTTTCAACTAGCAGTGAACTGTTAAATACTCCAGCGTCTTAACAATACCTCTGTTTTACTATTTTGTTAGGGTGTGTCCATCGGAGGGCAGATTTGCATTACGGTGATTTTATATCCAACATTGACAACTTGACAGTATATTAAAGCATACATATCCGACGATGAATTCAGCCATTTATAACGTTTCATTCGTTAACCCTTTGCACTCGAAGCTGTTTAAACACTAACCCCAAGGCATTTTTTTGACTTAGAATATTTTCATTCAACACGATACATTTCATCCTATACATATGAAAATTGTTTACTATTACTCGTCCTTGCAACGATTAAATTTTTACGAATTTCTTTGACACAAGCATAGCGGCGTAAAGATTGTTTTAAACAGTGCTGCAGCTATTTTCAGTGGTGCCTTAGAGTCACCGTTCGAGTGCAAAGAGTTAAAAGTATAGATTCTATATTCGAGTTTAACCCCTTAAAGCACAGTTTTTTTTTTAAACCGGCCAAAAGAAATCAATTTTTTTATGTAAAAAAACACAATTTAGAACATTTTCTTGGCAAAAGGATTAAAAAAATACAAAAATAATCAAAATTTTCTTTTGGTGGAGAACTTTGATATACTGCGCTTTTGTTCCATGGAAAAGGCTGTATTTTATTCTTGATTAAATAAGTGTTATAGCTTACAGTCCCATGTAAATGATAAATATCAATAAAATGATTTTTTTTTGTTTGCTTTCACATTGTTATTTTCAATTCTCGATTATATTCGAGTATGAAAAATTATAGCAGCATAAAATATAACGCCGCTCGAATTATCTCGAGTGTACACAGTTTGGCCTGTTTAGTGCGCTCGAGTTAACTCGAGCGTACAAGTTAAGGGGTTAAAACACATACGGTTCGATTACATCTTTTAAATACTGCATATTGTTAACGCTAAACCTACAGAGCATTTAAATTGACTAGCGTACGTTATCTTATAAAAATAACAAGATATAATTTATTTAGAATTCCTGCGATTTTCATTACAATATATTGTTACGAATATTGGTTGAGACTATCGATATCCGTTTAAATACCGATATAATACGTGAATTGATCTGAATTACACCGTCCTTTTGGTAACGAAGTTGTAACAGTAAAAGAGAAGAATCAAAGATTAGACTTTTCTATGACTGGACATGTGACGCAATCCCTCCTCTTATAATAAAGATTATTTTAGTATTAACAGTGTCTTTGATAATGCCGCGATCACAGGACCGCCCATGTAACAATATAACAAAATAAAGGAATCTATTGAATCGATTCTTATGAAGGCAATTTTATAACCTTAATAATAATAAAATAGAAAATCTGAAAAGGGTTATTCGCCCTACTATGATAAATTTAGTGTTATAATGTATATTGCATAAACGTGAAACCATGAATTCGAAGTATAATAAAAATCCAGGAGAATTAAAAGCCAAATATCGGCGACAAATATTTCATAAATATTATTTATATTGTCAAAGACACTTCCAATTTAACATGTGTAACCGTGATGGTTGTATATTACTACAGGAATAAAAATATTCTACAATTGTTAATGGACCTCACAATGTTTTACGCGTGAAACTTTTTATTTAAGAGTGTTCGAATACTTTCGTGTCTCACTGTATGTATTAGGTCTACCGGAAAGTTCTGTCCGTTTTTGGAATAAAACAAAATACAAATTTTTATTACTGTAATTTTAATATACTGTAATTGCCATTATTATTCATGATTTCTTGCCAGCGTGAGGGCAATTTGTATATCCCATTTTCGAAAAATGTTTTATCTTTTGATGCGAAAAATTGAACCAGTGCTTGTTTGATGAAAAGTCCGGGGAATATGGTGGATGCGACAGAATTTCCCAGCCTAGTTCTGCAATTTTTTGACGAATCCCCAAAACAGCATGTGGCCTAGCATTATCATGATGCAGTATGATGTTCTTTGCTTTTATTTTAGTTAATTTATTTAAATTAATTCATTCATTCATTAAAATCGCTTTATTTTAGTTAATTTGCTACGTCAGTATGTATCCATTAAGTGACGAAAATAGAGGGGCACACATGCGCCAAATAAACATGTGCTTACGTGTCGAGACTTGTTGTGATAGAAACGGACAGAACTTTCCGGTAGACCTAATACTATCCCATATCAGGGGAACCTCCCCTGTAACTAACAAAAGTATAAATTTTGTCTATGGTATTTGAATCTATCGACCACGGTATAGCGTCGAAGCAAAGTGAAATAAATTGCAACTATGCTTCTCATTTTCAGAGCGTCGACGCTTGCACGGTGTGCCTGTTCTGTGGTGGCTATCAATGGCAGTTGTGTCCCGTGTGCAACGGTAGCAAGAGGTCCGTACACCGCAACGACTTCACCGCGGAATTCGTCGCGTTGAAATGCGCGAAATGCGACGTGAATGGTCTGATTCGCTGTCCCCATTGCTGAAGGACGAGAAGCTCGCCATCGAGACCAACCATCGTCCTCGAGGCCGGGCTCGGACCCCGCAGGCGCTTCACCACTCTCTATTTAAGACTAAGGTGCTACCCGAGCGTATATTGCATTGCCGCGTTAAGTAATCGCGCGCGGGCCCGAATCGCGTGTACGAGCGTGCGAGTGCTGCGTAAACCTGCTCGAATTATTTCTTCCATTTTCCGGATAGGGAGCAATTCCCCTATAAAGTCGCCTCCAATGGCCGAAAGCTCGCTCGCGAGTCCCACAAATCGAGTGGCATGAGCACGATCCGGAAATTCGAGATAACAACGGCGCTTGTATGCTCGACCCCGACTACTGAACACGATCCGCGGATGCTGATTGTACGGCCACGACCGTGAACTGTAAAATATCGGCTAATAAAGCTTATCTAATGTTTTGTAATATGCAATTGATCCGATCGCTGTTCTCTTCTTGTTTTCCATCCCCGCCTGCTTCCTCTTTTTTTTTACGACACTACTATCGCGCTTTTATGAGAAACCATTTGTTTACGGCGAAGCTGTTCCAGTGAAATTATATCTGAACAGAGCGAGAGTATCAAGCACATAGTGTGGAAACTTTTTTTTTTTGCCTAATAAGGGAACATATTCAGATGCGAAAATCCGATTTTGATGAAACTTATGGGAGCTTACAGCTTTATTGCTTAAACAAAAAACTTTTGTTAAAATTTTCTTGCGCGACTACATTTCCCATTGAAAAACACACAATTTAAAAGAAATTCAAATTATTTCGACCTCTGGTTTTCGAGATATCTCAAAAATACCACAACTTTGAGGGCTGTTTTCACCCCTTCAAAGTGGATGGTTGCCGATTAAAAATAACACGTGTCAAATATTTTTCAAAGAACTATAAGCTCCCATAAGTTTCATCAAAATCGGATTTTCGCATCTGAATATGTTCCCGTGTAAGCTACAATAATGAGCACAACTAAACCAACAAACCACAAGCTTCGTATAAATCACTATTTATTGCTAGGAATATATGAGAATAAAAAATCAACATTATAATGATTTTTATCATAGTTAAAAGTAATTTAAGAAATTGTTTTCAATAATTAACACTAGAACTACCGGACCAGTCAAAATGACTGATTCGTAATTTTTTCTTTCACACTTCCAGAAATTATAAAAGTATCTTCATTAGAAAGCTTCGAATGAATTTCTTCATTAAAGTTGTAACAAATTAGAATATTATAATGAAAATGGGACACGGTTTGAATAAATGTAGTCTTGTCGTTATTACCAGACAGTATACATCAGTTCGGTTATTACTCGGTAGTTCTAGTGTTCATGTCTCCTCATTTGACAATGACAAAGAAAATAGATTTACGCAGTTTTGCACCGGTTCGTAAAGAAACTGTTTACGTGGAATGTTTGCATCTAGCACTTTTGTATCTTTACAAAATGTTACTGTACGTCTTAGCACTCGGTTCTTCGCAATCGGTCAAACGGAAAAGTACGTAAGTGAAGTAAGAATAAATATGAAGTCGATAGCTCGAAATTGATTTAAAAAAGTCATTTCTCTTTTGAATGATGGTTTTTCAACACGTCAAATGGCGAAAAATTGCAATGTTAGTCGAATCGACTGTGTAGAGAATAAGAAAGAAATATTGTAAAAGTATATTATTGAATGTTGGAGGAAGACCAACAAAATTATTACCGCAGGATGAACGAAGGATTACATGTTTTGTCGCGTATGGTCAAGCTTCAAGTGCCATTATGACTGCAAAATTATTAAAATGAAGATATGTTCAGTGATTCACAAAAGTATTCGGACACTCTTCAAACCTAAATAACTTTTTTAAGATTGGACCAAACGTCTTGACTTTTCTTGAGCAATTAGTTGCATTGATTTAATAAATGACGTGAAAAATGAATTTTGTAAATATTGGACTTAGTATGAATTACGTGACCAACAAAAAAGGAACTTTTAAAATATTTTTTATTTGAGCCACGTACAAAAAATTTTAAAGACGCATCTGGCAGATCTATGATATTGATACACATGTAAAAAAATTCATTGAAATCGATCGACGTACACACGAGCTACATGCCATCGAAAATGATGAAAATCATAATTTTTCACGACTTTTGGTCAGTTTCTGCTTAAACCACACAAATTCTTACATCTTTCTACGCGTGTCATTTTTTCCTGCGTCAATAAATTTCGGTGAAATTGTCAACATGTGTATAACTAACTCAGTTCTGGAAGATGCATATTTTAAGTTTTCATTACTAGTTGAAATAAAAATGTTTTAAAAAATGTCTTTTCTACTTTCCCACGTAATTTCTACCAATTGGAATTATTTCAAAATCATTTTTGCTTATCATTTAGTAAATCAATGCTTCTAGGTGCTCCAGAAAAGTCAAGTCGTTTGGTTTAATTTTGAAAAAATTATTTAAGAACTCTCAAAGAAGCTGAGTTTAGAAGCATTAAAAAAAAGAAGCCAATGTTAAAGAAAAAAAAAAATATTAAACGTGGTTTAGAATATGCTAAAAAGTATCGACACTGGACAACTACTGATTGGGAACAGATTATTTGGTCAAACGAGATAAAAATTAACAGAATTTGTTCGGATGACATGTTTTGGTGCTGTATTCGTAGAAATTAACGAACATTAAAACATGCAGGACGATCCTTAATGTTCTGGAAGTGTTTAACAGCATTTGGTGTTGGATCACTGCACCAAATTAATAGTATCATGAATCAGTATATTATGTACAAGGATATTTCACAAGATCATCTCATAGATACTGTTGATAATATGCCTTTTGAAGAAAAAAATGTAATTTTCATGCATCACCAAGACCTTAATCACACTGCTAAAAGTGTAAAAAATTGGCTTAGTACTAAAAAATTTTATGTTCTGAATTGGCCAGTGCAGAGCACCAACCTGATTGCATAGTGAATGTATGGGGTTTACTAAAACGACGACTTTGGGATTTACAGTGCGCGACAATAGAATAGCACACCCCATAAAATTTGTTAATTCTTATTTATTAAAGTATAAAAATATAATTTTAAATATGTAGACAGGTACACATAATTGTTGAACACCAAATAGCGCTAAGTTTCTATATACAAGGATGGTCCATTTTGTTTCATCTGCAAAAATGTATATATCTTGATAAACCGGTGCGACAAAATAATAGCACATTATTGCAATTAATTAACATTTATGCATACATACGAAGGGAACTCAATATTTAATATTTTGTAGATCCTCCAGAGTTTTTTATAACCGAAATTATTCGCTTTGGAATCGACTTGAATAATTTTTTTAATCCTTTTCTGCTTCATTCGTCCCCATTCGAGTGCAATGCACTCTTTTAATTCGTTTACGTTATTAAACTGTTTCCCTTTAGCATAAACTGCTCTAGCAAGGTCTCCCCAACAGTTTCCTATAATATTCAAGTCAGGGGAACGAGCTGGCCATTGCAAGACTTGAATATTTTCCGTCTCGAAGAATGCTTTCACAACCTTTGCGGTGTGAACCGCTGCATTATCCTGCTGGAATATGTGTTTTTCCCCGGAAATTCTGGTTGCGTGTGTGGTTATTTGTTCACGGATTGACATTACATATTTCACGCTGTTCATTTTTCCACTGATAAAATTAATATCCGTCTTTCCATGGTAGCCGATACCGGCCCACACCATAACTCCTCCGCCACCCATCTGGCGACGGATCAAAAACATTTTTTCTTTACGTAAGTCGTGGTAATAATAACTCCACTCGTCAGGTCCATCGAGATTAAACTTCTTTTCGTCGGTGAACATGACTTTTCCCCACTTCTTCTTCCAGTGAGCATGTTGCTCTGCGAACTGCAGCCTTGTCTTTTTATGCGTTTCGGTTAGAGGCGGTTTTTTTAAAGCTTCCTTCGCTGCAGGTGCTTAGATCTTTGCAGGACACGTTGCACATTTCTGACGTTTGTTTGTACGCCTGCTGCTTCAGCAATCTGCCTGGTAGTCATTGGTGCATTCGATGCTGCCCTTAGAATAGCACGTTTCTCTCGTGCTGATAGTGCCGCAAGTCGTCCAGGACGTTTTGTATTACCATATTTCTCGTGGTTTTTCAAATAATTCATGACAACCTTCCGGCTTCTATGAATTATTTTCGCAATCTTTGAAATAGAAACATTTTCTTTAGATAGTGTCATAATTGTTTTCATTTCACTATCTGTTAACTTCTTTCCACGACCCATTTTTTTTAGAAGTTTTCCGCAATAATTCACCACACTACATATCAAATACTTAGCCACCTTCCTTTGCTCGTGTTCAACTGAGAAGTGAGAGTGTAGCATGCGTGCTATTATTTTGTCGGATTACGTTTCCATGAAATCTACCAAAACAACGATTCTAAGAATTTAGGGACAGTGTTTACGTGTCAAAGTCACTAAAATGAATATATAAGAAGTAACTCAAGAAGCATATGGATTGAACGCTCTCATTTCTGTTCTATTTTTAAAATACTATGAAATTTAGAAGGTATGCTATTCTCTATTCTATTGTCGCGGACTGTATATGACATCTAACAAACTGCAATCACAGATTTGTATGATAGAATTCGAGAACAGTGGAAACAAATATGTTTGAATTTTTTTTTGTAAATGTAGTAGAACGTATGTCAAAGCGAATTGGTACAGTTTTTCAAGCAAAAGGGTTGGGTGCAATACCGAGTCAACTATTGTTTTTAGTCATTGCTAAACGAGGTGACATTAATTGTTGAAAAAATTTCCTAAGTTACTTTCAACTGTGATAAATATAATTATAATTTTGATTTTTCATTATTCTTCTATATTCCCAGTAATAAATAATGATTTATACGAAAGTTGTGGTTATTGGTTCAGTTATGCTCCTTACTGTAAGTGTCCCAGTAACTGGACGATTAAGGAAAAAATTTTCCATTACAAGTCACATACTGTTTAATAAGAATTACATGTACATGTGGACAGGTTTATATGGACTGATAAAACGTCTAATTTTCAAAATACATGTCAAATGCAAAGAAAGCTTTCTGCGGAATGAAATCCTTTAATTACAAAAATACAAACATTAATTTAAAACAATGATTGGACAGAAATATATGCGTGTCTCAGTCATTGGACACTTTAGTCCTAATGATTGGACATGGTACTGCACACATTTGTTGTTTCATGGTTAATAAAAAAACATTCCAATTAATTCATTTTCTGTGTGATCAAGTAAGGGCTTCTATGAAAAAATTGAAATTATGTCCCCATAAGATAAATAGTTAACAAGTTTCTGATTCGGTAGCATAACTATATGAAATGCAATAAATACTTACCGTTATATTAGTACGATACTTGAATACTTGACGTTATCGATTTTTCATTTATAAATTTCATGAAATTCTTTTAAACCAAAGGAAAGTACCGAATTCAAAGGCAAGTGTCCATGGACTGAAGCATCGAGCATTTTCATGTACTTGTTAATACACGCATTAATTTTTAAAATGTATGTACTACTTTCGTCCAAAAGAATACATCTCAGTTTTATACCTTTTAACGAATTAATAAATATCCCCCTTCTTGTAAGCATGTAAAATACAAATTAATTATATGCTTAAAAAGTAAGTAGTTATTCTTAATAGAATTATTAACCCCTTGCACTACGCTGAACCTCAGAAAAAGCCAGGCCAAACTCGTGCGCCCGAATGATCGAGGAAGGAGCCGAACAGCGGAGTCAGAGTGTCGGAATTTGAAACAAAATCTTACGACTCAATGTAAGATAGACGTGCCCGTACTTACATCACGCGATGGAGCTCTTGTAAAATTCAAATGAATTTAAATCAAAAACTTTTAAAAAATATTTTAATTATTACATATGATTAGAACAAGTTCTGTGTAAGTAATAATAATATGATTAATTAATAGCGGAATACAAATAAGTGAAATCAAATCCACGGCAGTAGTATTTGAATTGAAATAAATTGTCAGGTTATGTCACTATCACTAGACCACAGAATGAAATACAAAATATAAATAAACAATTAAATATCAACAAACTATTCAATTGAAAAATACTTCCAAATCTAAATCCTGCATGGAGATACACGATCCCATTCAAGATATTCATACTTGGCCTGAGATTAAGACCACGAGTCAGACTCGTGATATTCAAGTTTGGCCCAAAATGTCGGTCCCGAGTCAGACTCGTGATATCTACGTTTGGCATTAAATTAAACAACGAGTCTGACTCGTGATATTCAAGTTTGGCCTAAAATTTTTATCATGAGTCAGACTCGTGAAAATAGTGCAAGGGGTTAAAAGTAGACATTACACAGACGATTTTTAGACTACCTTGTAAAATAACAATTTTTTCTATAGGATGTATTCTGTATTCCAAGACACCGTTTGTTCTCTTGTAAAAAGAAACGGTTGGAAAACTTTATTCAATTTTATCAGTGATCTAATTATTAACACAAAACTCAATATCGATTAAAATGTAAATTGATATCTAATTGGGCATGTTCTATCATTAGGACGTTTACCCTGTGTATGTAGAGCGTAATAGTCAGTTATTAATTATGATTATAACTATTTATTTGCGAATGTTACAATTAGTCGCAATGTTGTCTTTTAGTCTTGTACACAAAAAGAAATTCGCGTAACGGCTGTTATTAATGCATAGAGAATGAAAATTATTTTCGAAAACTATTGCATTGTTTTGTGTTTCATAATTTCTTTCAAATTAAAATTGCAGAAACAATTATACTTTTTTGCATTCAATGCATTTAAAATAACAATTTCATTTCGTGTTACGAGAATAATAACATTTTTGTACGAAACGATGTGAGCCAATTACGGGGATATAATTCATGATTTATTAGAATATATTTTTCCTAAATGAAATCGTTGATTTATAAAGATTGAATAAAATATTTTATTACTTAAAATTGCTACTTTTGGAGAGAAAAAAATGGAATCATGATCAGGTGAAGGCGACTATAAATGCTGTCAAATCAAATGTAAAATATAAATTTTCAAATAAACAAAAATAAAAAAATATATATATGCATTGAGGAGTTTATCATTATAAAACATTATCCCGCCTCGAGAGCATTTAGGTCCCTATACATATTAATCCTTAGCACTCGAGTGGCAACACTGAGGGGCCACGAAACATTGTCACACTATTATTTAAAACAATTTTAACATCGCTATCTTTATATCTAAGAACTTGAAAAAAATGTAACGGTTGTAAAGACGAGTAACAGTAAAAATACCCATGCACATAAGGTGAAATAATTCATGTAGAATGAAAATATCCTACTTCACAAGAAATGCTTTGGTTTTCTAGTTGAAACAGCTTCGAGTGCAAGGGGTTAAGGATACCCAGTTTCCAATAAAGACAGATCGCAGGGTTTTGGTTATTTTACAATAAATTTAAAATTTATGTAAAGATTCATTGAAATACATCCCAATACCATCTAATGCATAATTTAGTAGCAATAACTGCGAAATTCCAAAATTTTCTTTTATTCATGAGGAACCTATGATCACTTAAAATGAAGTTCTCGATGTTAGGTTGCTTTCTTTTACTATACGTGCCTCGCAAGAAGTTCAGTGAAAAGAATGCGGGGCCGGTTGGTCAAAATAGAAACGGCATGCCTCCGTTCACACGCATTTTCGGCTCTAGTGAAATATGCATTGGCTGAAACACTCACACAATGTCACAGATACTGTGTAGCATATGACGTAAAAGCCTAAATATTCAGACTCCGGGAGTGAGAGTCCCTGTGAGACAAGGACAGTATCAGCTAATAGCACGTCGTGCTATTTTCAAAATTCAAGACGTCCTTGGGTTTTCATTATCTCCTTGTATTATAACATCGAGGCAGACTCGTAAAAAAAATTTCGAACAGGTTCTAGTCAATATGTACGTTATTAACTTCCTATAAATCGAAATAAAATTCTATTTTCTTGTTACCGATATAAAAGGTGTTCGAAAATTCAGGCAAGAATTAATTTTAATAGGAAACACAGGTTTTTAACACTAGAACTACCAAACTAGTCATTTTGACTAGTCCCTAGTTCCTTCTTTCGCAATTAGTGAAGTTATAAAAATGTTTTTATTAGAAATTTTCGAATGTAATTCTTTAACACGTTGAATGCCATGCGAATTTTGCATGCTTCGAACAAGTTTCATTTGTTTCATTTATAGAAATGATCAGCGTTATTGAACAAAATTCTTAGTTACAAAAACTAAAGTTTTCACCTCGTACTATAATCTGGTTAATTTTGGCAGTACCGTGTTAATGTTTAATGCTGTTAATTTATTGATAACCGTTCTTAAACGATGTAACGGTCACCGTTGACCCCCGTGGCATTCAACGTGTTAAATCGCAGGATCTGGGCGGCCAATTCTCAGCACGAAAACGGGAAATTACAGGATCAGGGAACGACTCGTGCAGTAATCGAATTGTTTCTCTGGTCGTATGGCATGTGGCGCCGTCTTGTTGAAACCACATGTCGTCCACATCTATATCTTGTAATTTAGGCACCAAAAACTCGATTATCGTGTCACGATAGCGAATACTGGTAACTGTTGTTGCCGAATGAGCTGCATTTTCAAAAAAGAATGATTCGATGATGTCTATAGCACGAAACAGTGACACGTTGTGGATGCATTTGTGTCTGAACAATCACTCGTGGATTTTCTGAACCCCAAATTTGACAATTTTGACGATCACCGAAGCCATCAAGATGAAAACGAGTCTCATAGCTGAAAATGAGTTTGTTAGAACTGTAGCTACCTAATCTTCGTCATTTTTAAAATATTGCTTAACAATGAAAACGCGTTGTTCTTTCGTGTAGCGCTCCATTTAATAACCTTGAACTGGCGGCTGTCTTTTTCTCCGTTGACATCACTTTGCCGCACAAATGATTCAAAATTCAAATCTTGCATGAATTTTGGGATACTCTGTATGTGTAGCCATTGGACCCGAATAACTTATACAGGCTTACCGTACAATGTTTCTCCACAATCCCTAATGAATATTTCACTACACGAAAACCCTCAGCTATGAATCATAGATTTCTAAAAAGTGTTAAGTAATCACTGGCAAGTAAAACGTTAAGATTCTCGCTGATCAACGCTGGAAACGCATGAAGATCGATGACTGGTTACCTTGCTGGCCCAGAAAATAGAACGAGCCGAACACGCCAACCGTTCGCATAAGGAAGCACCGCGAGAAAATCAGATCGAGAAAAGTTCTTAGCAATAAATCTCGCAGTAGACATTCGTTCCTACCACGTGAAAGATTCTGATCTCGGTCTGTGACGGATTAAACGACCAACTCCGCGTTAATTGCGAGACTCTTTTGCGCCGTAATCAGATCATGTAGCGAAAGTAACCTAACTGTGCCGCATAACTCTTTGTGCTCCGATTACCGGGCCGAGTTCGATGGATTCCGTTCGAAGATGTCGAGATCGAGACTAGGCTTTCCGTTTCTCTGGTTTGCGTTTCCGCCCTGTATCAACTCAGACTTCGCTTGGTCGCGTAGTTTTTCGAATGTAGTTATATGCACAAAAACTCGAAATTTAAGACGTTAAAAAGTATTATCTTAAAACAGGCACAAAATTCGACAATTACGCTATTAAAAACGCTATTAAAAACTATGATGTTGTATGAAACTTGTATGGTTGTGAGTTGAAAATCTCTATCAGATATCAAAACAAGAAAATGGCGCCAATAACGCGATTTGAAGATCACGGTTTCATACTTATAAACCTGGTAATCATTATTTCTTCGGTTAGTATGACGAATTCATCCCCAATATTGTGCCCATGTGTTATTAAATACCCTGTATGTCAAAGTGAATCTAAAGAATACTTGCAAAATCGAATCGTATTGTTCGAAAAATCACATTACTTACGATAATTTTAGTCACTTCGATTCTCTGTAAGCCAAGAAGTATTAACCCTCTATGGCCGAATTTTTTTCTTAAATGTAAACAAATGTATGCAACAGAAAATGTATGCATTATTTGATAAAATGTCGATATATTAACATGTGACTTGAAAGTTACACGGCCCCGTAAAAGGTTAATTGAGCCTTTTATTTTGAAAGTAGCGTAAGTCCATTTAAAAAAAAATCGAGTCAGCTACCATAATAGTTACATTTTTACAAGATCTTTTTATTCTGAGGCAACTTGTTACTAATATATTTAAAATCGTTAAGATTTTGTAACACGAAAATTTGCTGGTTAATAAAGCGATGAAAAGGTTTATTTTGAAAGTGGCGTAAGTCCCATTGTGAAAGTTTCAAATGGATATGGAAAATAATTATGCAATAAAATTTTATGAGATCCCAGCTTTATGTTTAATTATCAAAGTAACAGTTGAATTATCAATGTGCAATGAATTTGTTTTAAACAACGGAACAATGCCTGTCCACAGAAAATGCGATTTTTGAAAGGCTAAAAAATACTGGCGGTGAAAGAGTAAATTGGTTTAAAGTATGTTGGATGAGATTTTTGAGAAGCGATTCATATAAGTTATTCTATGAAACGACAATGAACGAGGGTACACCACTCAAAACATTGGATTTACTACTGTAACGGGGAAGACCGAAAAACTTTAATAATATCCAGTTAGTTGGCATCACTATACAAAAAACCGAGACCACTCACAAACCTAAAATATAAGGACTTAATGGATTTATTACATTATATACCACCTGCAAACCACAGTTATTTTAAATCCCTCCCGCGTACACAAACTGGAGAAGACTGAATAATAATTAATAAAACTATATTAATTTTAATGTAAAAATTATTTAACAAAGAATGAAAGTTGAATATTTTTTTGATTTTATAATATAAAAGTGTATACATTTATTTTTATTTCAAGGGAAATTTACTTTTCCTATGGACTTGTGCTTTCTTAAGAATTGAAAACGTCGTTTCATTGATTTTGAAAATGGCGTAAGTCCATTCATAGCCATCAAAAACATATTATTTCTTCAATAATGTTAATTATGCTAATTGGGATGATAAGTTTGACACCTTTAGAAACCCAAAAACATTATTCTATTACGTGATCTGTTATCCATATTTTTAAATTTAATCCAACGCAAACTCTTCAATATCTCGGTTCGAGCATAAATGGACTTAAGCCACTTTCAAAATAAACAGCTCAATTCTTTTCAATTGTATATGGAGTCGAAAAACATAGGAAAATAGGTTTGTCCAATTATAATTGGATAGGAATAATTATCCTAATAGGATAATTATCCTAGCAACACTGTGGACCGGCTGGTTTACGGTTCGTCAGATTTATGCTTGTTGTTCCATTTTATTACTTCCGTCCGATTATCCCTGTGGCCACTGGCTGTCAGAGAAAGTCATCTGGATGAATCATTCTATTTCTAGAAGGATGATCCACCACGATTTATTGTTTTCGGTCGGGAATGTATTAAGGTTGGTATAATTTTGTTCGTTTCCAAAACTGTGGATCTGTTTTTCTTGTTTCCGCTTATTGGATCAAGCCATCCCGATCACATTGGTCATTGCGAAGCTCTACCGAAGTGGGCAATCATATTATCTCGGCGTTGGATCTCAAGTTGCGGCACCACGTTTTGATTCTATTCGTTGTGTATACAATGATAGGAAAAACATTCAATATTTTTCTGACAACATTGGTGTCTCAAGGATTTTACGCCAGAGGTCATTTCAAGGTAAAAGATTTGCAGGTTTGAAATACATTTTTTATCGTGTACAGGAATGCGATAATAAAAATATGCTCAGATCGGTAAAAAAAAACATTTTGAAAACTGAAAATTAACAACAAAAAAATAATATATCATAATATAAAATATAAATAATATAATATAATAATATATATATAGAAATATTAATATATATTATAAATACATAAATATATATACTATATACAAATATAAATAATATATAATAAAATAGTATATCGATCTGTTAGTTTTAATCATTGAAATAGTCACATAAAATACGAAATTTATATGTGGCCCTTATTCCTCGAGATAGATGCAGATAATTTTTACTTTATATAAACAATTTATCTATATTATTTATATTTATTTAGGCCAAAAATTTATCTGCCACAATTTCTTCTGCAGGTGGTTGTAATGTAAAAAATGCGTGCAACGGAAAATTAACGATTACAAACCTATATGTGCAGATTAGAAAAAATTTACAAGTTTAAACAATTTTATTATAATTTGCAACTTTGTAACTTTGCAGTAACAATAGCTTACGATGTTTGCATTTCTATGCATAAAAGCTCAATCCTTTCGTTACGGATGGCGACTATAGTCGACGGCCACGCGACGACCTGTGCGTATGGGAGCCGACTATATGCGATCATGTATGCGATCGTCTGCGCCAACTCTCGTCGGTAAACAAGAATCATGTCTTTTGTATAATGCGACGAGATAGTTGTTACGTAGCTCTGAAACAAAAGTCTACTTACAAGAGAATTCCAAGATGGCGTTGAAAGACATAACTGGGAACACCTTCGACCCGGTATTCAACAAATTTCGCTGTCAAATAGTTTTCGAAAATGGGTTACAGAAGAGTAGGGTCCTTCTGGGTCTTCAGGACAATCTCCTTTCCAAGGGCGATGACAACTATTATTCGTTTGGATCTATCTAGATCGTCTTCGATCTATGGATCCCTCACCATCATTTGGCACAACGCATTAGCATCTACGATTCGCCTCTGAAACGCACCAAAATTGATCCATTTCTGAAGAGACTAACTACTGGCGACGAAAAGTGGATAGTTTATGACAACATTAATCGGAAGAGATTGTAGGTGATGCAAGATGAACCAGCTCAAACGACATCAAAACCAGATATTCATCAAAAAAAGATTATGCTGTCAGTCTGGTGGGATTATAAAGGAATTCTGCACTTTGAACTTTTACCAAACAACCAAACAACAAATCAATTCAAATTTGTATGTTACTAAACTGAGCGATGCAATTCAAGCAAAGTGATTAGAAGTGGCAAATCGTAAAGGTGTTGTTTTACACCATGATAATGCAAAGCCCCACACATCTTTGGTCCCTGGCCAAAAATTATTGGATTTGGGTTGGGATGTGTTGTCACATCCGCCATATAGCCCTGACTTTGCACCTTCAGACTACTATTTATTTCGTTCCATGCGAAACTCCTTAAATGGTAAAATTTTTAACGACGCTAGTGATATCAAATCACACTTTTAGTTCAGTTTCTTTATAGCAAAAATCAGAAATATTATAAACGTCGAATTTTGACACAGTTTGAACCATGGCAAAGGGTCATCGACAAAGACGGACGGTACCTAATTGAATAAAATTATATTTTTAAGCAAAAATTTTGAATTTTCATTCTTACTTAAAATTTGCAATCACAACCCAATATTTATGCGTCGTCGGGTAAATACTACTGGATGATCTTCATCGAACTCAGAATCTAATAAAGAATATTCAAATCTATTACCGCTAATGCGTCTAATTCTAATTCCTCTATTACTTTTATGCGATTATGTGTCCATATTTTGGGTAAATGATATCAACCACTAAAAATAGAAGAAAGCACAAGCATTATCCTAAATATATCAAAATCTATCATAATAGTCTACTGTAACCTGAAAGTCACAAAACTGTATCCTATACAAATAGTAACACAATGATTATTGAAATTGCAAACAGATAAGTTGTTATTGATATGTAAGTCCAAAGCTATTATGTACACTTTGTTTTGTTTAATATATAGAATATAATAGAATAGATAGAAGCATGAATAATGTATATTGCACAAGATGGTTCCGTTGGTTTCTCTCTGCAGACAACTTTCAAGGAATTCACTTTGATATTTCAGGTTGACGGTGCTGCCAACCGTTATCAATATTGTTATTCGTTATCTTAGAGACATTATATAATTTAGACGTATACGTTGTCTTATAAAAATCTAAAATCATTTGGTAAAATGTGGTTATATGAGCATGTGACTTCAAAGTTACACAGTCCCATAGCGGGTTAAAGAAAAACGAACTATAAACATTAGAATCATATAAAAAACATTGTACTATAAAATTGCTGTAGTTTTTCTTTTTATTTTAAAAAATGCGAAGACTATAAATTCATTCGCTTCATGGATTTATGGGTCAACCTATAATAGATATGAAAAATAAAGACAGGAGAGAAAAGAAGACAGCACAATGCCAGGCTTCGTACTCGGCCGCGTTTAATTGCGTCGACTGAATCGGTCGTGTAAAGTAGGTTCTGCTGAGATGTGTACTGAAAAAAAATATAGGACAGAGACGACGCTTCGAGGAGAACTGATGTCGCCCAGGAAAGACGAGCTTCCGGTTCCCTCGAACCTTTAATTGCGGAACTCGCGGCGTGCTCGGTTGCTCGAGAATTTCACACGCGTGTGAATCTTTCCGTCGCGCGAGCAGACAAGGTAAGAAATCTGACAGGAGCCCTGGGAACGTCGCCGGCTGCGCTGATGAGATAGTTGGAGATCGCGTCGTTATCGGTCTTATCTCTGCCCGTTGTTTTGTAAATCGTTAGCAGTAGACTCTCGAGGTTCAGGAACGCCTGGATCATAAAATTGAGGTACAAACCGAGAAGGGACACGTAAGGATGTTCATCATTTTGACGCTTGGTCGAGACCTCTCTTCTATATTTCACTAGTTTTAAATTGTCTCATTTGCGAGAAGTTTATTCGAAGTTTGAGCAACTCCAAGTTCGTAAGGTTCTTTAGAACGGATTGTGTTCGAACTTAGAGGGTCTAATGTATAAGGTGATTCGGGGGATGACGTCAGGTAAATATAACTTTAAATTTATGGTAGACGAGATGTTCCAATCGTGCTAGGGGGACGATTCTGTACCAAAGTGAATACAGTAACTTGTGATAACCAGCGTAGTACGACAACCGAATCATTAGGACAAGGAAAATTTATAAAATAAGAACTACTAGAATATAGTAATGAGTGATCTGTATTCATATTTAGCAAGAGGAATAATGTCAACTGAGGAATTTTCTTTGGAATTTTCTGAGGAACTTTGAGGAATAATCTCAAAGATATGTAATAAACCAACCAGGTATAACGAATAATTTGACGGCACAGAATAAAGAGCTATAATAAGCAAACAAAATTAAGAACATAAAACAATTAGAACAATAAAATAATTCAAGAATATAAAGAGAGGTAGGGTTACCGCGAATAAAAATATTTATAAATATTATAATATTTTATCAATATTACTTCAATTTCTTTTTACAGGTTTTATGTTTTTAAAATGGCATCAGTGAAACAATCACCTCGATTTTAATTACAGGCGAACAAATAAAATAGAAAATGAAAACAAAGTGTGGACAGTGGCATTTCCTTATTCGCTGCATAGCAAACATGAGGATTTAATTGAATCGCTACAAACCGCTAATGGTTTTCACGTATATTACGTATCACTGATCGTGGATCGAATCGATTCATCTTTGATTGAACGTGTAATAAACCGAATCAATACCATATTGCATCCAAAAGTTGAATTCGCGCCAGGGAGGAAGCAATTAACTGGCATTTGCCCATGAAATACACCGAATTTATGTTACAACGTCACTCACATTCGAATCATGAAACGCAATACCGCCGTGGAATGCACGTTTGCTCTACAATTACACCTTGTTTGTCATATTTAACAATCTCCAATAACGACGCAGAAATTTCCACTCTCTTGAATACCGAGAATAAGAGGTGCGAATGGGATAATTGTAGAAAATTACATTTCCGCTGAAATTGTGGCGTTGTTACGAGCCGGAAAACAATTTACACCACAAAATTATGTCCATTAGAGAAAATAAAAATAGGTCCGAGTACTAAACTCGGTTTTACATTTCTCTGTACGATTGTTAACTCGTTGCCTGTCGACCATAACCAAGAGCAAACTGTAACAAATATACAAGTTCTCATAGTGATTCTCAAAGTATTTTCGAAGCAACCTTGAATCTTTGAAAACAGTGAAGAGTCCCCTTTTGTGAACATTCTTTTCAACTATCAAAGAGAACAAATATAAAGGGTAAACCATTGGTGCGGTAAAGTATTCCCAACGAAAATGAAGGGTGTCCCAAAATTAACGCAAGATTTGAATTTGTCGCCATTATTGCAACGAATTGTTGGCAACCCAGAAAAAAGAACAATTTGACAGTTGAGAGTTAGTAGTAGGGTTTTTTTAGGGTTTATTTAGGGTTAGTAAAAATAGAGCGTTATACGACACAACAACGTGTTTTCATTATTGAACAATATTTCAAAAATAATGAAAGTTTGGCAGCCGCAGTTCGAAAATTTTATACAAAATATGGTCAAAATAGTGTTTTAACCTCGTCAACTGTGAAAAGATTAATTGAAAAATTCAGGGAGACTGGATCAGTTGGAGACGCTAAACACACTGGTCGTCCAAAAACAAGCCGTTCAGATGTCAATATCGAAGCAGTGCCTGAAAATGTTGATGAAAACCTAGAAACATCAATTCGGCGTTGTGGACAAGAATTGCAAATTTCAAGAAGCTCTCTACAGCGTGTACTCACAAAAGATCTGTGTTCTCCATGCTTACAAAATTCAATTAACGCAACAACTGAAGCCTAATGACCATGAACAACGAAAAGAGTTCGTGGAATGGATTATTGAACATCAACAAATGGATGCTGATTTTTCGAGCAAAATCATCCTAAACGATGAAGCACATTTTCACCTTGATGGCTTTGTTAATCGTAAAAATTGCCGTGTTTGGGGTTCGGAAAACCTACATGTGATTGTCGAACAAAAAATGCACCCACAACGTGTCACTGTTTGGTGCGGATTTTGGGCTGGAGGCATCATTGGACCATACTTTTTTGAAAATGAGGCTGGTCAAACAGTAACTGTTACTGGTGCTCGATATCGCGACATGATAACACAGTTCTTTCTGCCGAAATTGGATAGCATTGATGTGGCCAATATGTGGTTTCAACAAGACGGTGCCACATGCCATACAGCCAGTGAAACAATTCAATTACCGCATGAGACATTTCCTGGTCGTGTACTCTCTCGTTTCGGTGATCAGAATTGGCCCCCTAGATCGTGTGATTTAACACCATTAGATTTCTTCTTATGGTGTTATTTAAAGTCAAAGGTCTATGTCAAC
>CM052099.1:3406820-3419722 GCA_028453745.1 Agapostemon virescens
ACAAGACAGTGCCACATGCCATACAGCCAGTGAAACAATTCAATTACCGCATGAGACATTTCCTGGTCGTGTACTCTCTCGTTTCGGTGATCAGAATTGGCCCCCTAGATCGTGTGATTTAACACCATTAGATTTCTTCTTATGGTGTTATTTAAAGTCAAAGGTCTATGTCAACTAGCCCACAACCACCCGTGCATTACAAGAGGAAATTAAACGCTGCATCAATGAAATTTAGCCACAATTATGCAGAAAGGTCATGAAAAATTTCGACAAAGGAGTGCGTATGTGCCAGCAAAGCCGTGAAGGCCATTTGCCCGATGTGTTATTCCATAAATAACCCTATCCTATGTACTTTATGATTCAATGAAAAAATAACAATCTAAGGACTAAAAATTTTTTTTCTATTTAATTCAAACCTCGCGTTAATTTTGGGACACCCTTTATAAAGGGTAACCCATTTGTGCGGTAAAGTATTCCCAATGAAAATAGAATACGTCACGGCAGCTGACAGTTCAGGGTTATTAAAAATGAAGCGCTACATGAAAGAACAACGCGTTTTCATTGTTAAGCAATATTTTAAAAATAACGAAGATTAAGCAGCTACAGTTTAAACAAATTCATTTTCAGCGATGAGACTCGTTTTCATCATGATGGCTTCGATGATCGTCAAAATTGTCACATTTGGGGTTCAGAAAATCAACAAGTGATTGTTCTGACACAAATGCATTTAAAACGTGTCACTGTTTCGTGCGGATTTCCGGTTATAGGCATCAACAAATCATTCTTCTTCGAAAATGCAGCTCATCCGTCAACAACAGTTACCACTGCTTGCTATTGCGACACGATAATCGAGTTTTTGGTGGCTAAATTGCAAGATATGGATGTGGACGACGAGTGGTTTCAACAAGAAGGGGCCACATGCCATACAACCAGAGAAACAATTCAATTACTGCACGAGTCAGTTCCTGATCGTGTAATTTCCCGTTTTGGTGCTGAGAATTGACCGCCCAGATTATGCGATTTAACGCTGTTGGTCTTTTTTCTTTGAGGTTTTGTGAAGCCTAAGGTTTATTCCAATTAGCCCACGACGACCCATGCGTTGAAGGAGGAAATTGAGCGGTATATCAACGAAATTTGACCAGATTTATGCAAAAGCATCATGGAAAATATCGACAAAAGAGAACGTATGTTCCAGCAAAGCTGTGGAGGCCATTTACCCTACATGCTATGCCATACATAACTCTACTGTATACTTAATGAATCAATAAAAAGTTCACAATTTTTAATTAAAAACCTGTGTTTTCTACCAAAATTAATTCTTGAGTGAATTTGAAGGCATCCTTTAGATATGTATCTCTAGTCCTCTAGTAGGCCCAGGATGAAAAGCTCCCCTCCCCTTTCTGGCTTTCCACTACCTCATTTTTCAGTGGCCATCAAAACAGTATAGTTTCAGTTCTTTATTTTGCCAACTCTTGAATAACAGTCATTTGGAACTTGAACTGGGTCTGAGTGAGTCAGTGTGACAATTGATATTTGTGGAAGAGGTGTGGCAACCGAGATTCAATCTTCATTCGTCCTTCGTGTCAATTTGCCACGGTATTTACGAATTTGTAGTAAATAATATTTTCTGAGCATCATTTTATTAAGTGTGAAAGACTTTGAACGATCTGGTTGTAATCTGTTCATTGTGTAATTATATTACAATTAGCTAAAACAGTTTTCACCAGCAGGTAGTGAAGTAGGTAGTCAGGTAGTTGAGTCAAGGAGATAGGCACCTTCTTGTAGTAGTTATTTAAACTGACAAGAAAATGTTCGATACAAAATGGAATTATTATACGATCGTTTATAAAGTGCAATATATAAAATTAAAACGGAATCGTGAAGAAATTATGCCGAGAAACCCACGACCACCCACGCACTGAAAGAGGACATTAAGCGTTCTATCAGCAAAATTCAACCACATTTATGTAAAACGGTCATGGAAAATTTCGACAAAAGAGAGCGTATGCTCCAGTAAAACCGTGGCGGCCATTTACCCGATATTCAATGGCATACATAATCCTGCACTGTATACTAAACAATTCAATCAAAAATTCACAATATTTAATTAAAAACCCGTGTTTTCTATTGAAATCACTTCGTGCGTGAATTTTTGGACACCATTTAATTCAAACAATAATTTCGGACCAATTATCCAGTGCCAAAGTATCTTACATAATTGGAAATCACTGTATTAATAATAATGACGCTTAAGATTATTGCAACAGTTAGCCTTTGTCGAACTCAATGCCTTGACAGTGAGTAGTGGAGGAAGAGTGGGGCTGATTCGTGTAAATTTAATCGAACAAATTGTACTGAAACGCCATCGTACATTTCGGAAAGAGTGTTCGCAAACTTCTAATTCGAAGATTGCGATACGGTAGGAGAACAAACTCGAACATGTAGCCTGTGCCAGTTACACAAGTTCGTTAGCGACGGATCAACGGTTCTATTTAAATTCCGTTTATTAACGGTGTCAGATAGGTGGCCTTGTTGCATTGAAGAACGCCTTCGCGTTGTCGACGGTACGTCACGTACATTATCGCATGCCTTACCGTTAAGCAGTTGACGGTCGTATCCAAAGAAAAAAAAAAGATGGAAGAATAAATACCATTCCCTTCCAATGAATGAGAAAAGCGATATACAAAGCATCCCAAAGACGTCGAAGAACTTTCAAAGGGGTGACCCCTGAGTAACGAAAAGTAATTTTTGCTTTACCAAAAAATTAGACATACTTTCGATTAAGCTTTTGTGCTAGATCGCATATACTAACCTACTAGCAGGTCTGACTAAAGAAGTTGAAGAATGCTCTTCTATAGAGTGTCTCAAAAATTTCGAAGAACCTTGAAAGGGGTGGCTTCTGGACTAATGTGAAGTAACTTTTTCCTTAGCAATAATTTGATCACATTTTTTGACTAAGCTTTCATTTTGGATCGCATATACAAATCTACTAACAGGACTGACTAAAGAAGTTGAAGAATGCTCTTCTATAGAGTGTCTGGAAACATGTCGAAGAACCTTGAAAGGGGTGGCTGCTGGAGTAATTTGAAGTAACATTTTCCTTAGCAACAATTTCACCACACTTTTCGATTAAACTTTTATTTTGGATCGCATATACAAAGCACTTAACAGAACTGACTGAAGACATTGAAGAATGCTCTTCTATCGAGTGTCTCAAAAATGTCGAAAAATTTCCAAAGGAGTGGATCCAGAGATAACACCAAAGAAACTTTTTCTCCGGTATATTACTTTGGCTATGCCTCTATGTAAACAGGTCGACCAACAGCAATACTACGCTCAATGGCTTTATTTAAATAAACTTTTAACAAAGCAGGAATTTTCCGTAGAGTTTAATAGTAATGTGTGTTGCCTGGATGGACGTTCATATATGTAAAAGGAGAAATGTGTGTTGTATCGATGAATGTGCATATACGTATGCGTGCGAAGCGTTTAGATGATAACATGAATGTGTACGTGCAAGTACCGATGTAGCAGGAGCAGCTATGAAAATTGTGTACTGCGACCGAGGACAAACGAGGGCAGTTCAAATTAAAACGACAGAATGAACACGCGTTTACACCAGCAGTATGCCATTATAATTAATTAATATACTACCTACAGTTTTATGGAAACTGTGTTTGACATTTGTAGTCGTTAAGTAGTCGTTACTAATTGCAATACAAAATTCGTAAATACAACTAATATTTCATTGTAAGATAGTTACCGTCTTTAGCAATACAAGATTTGCAACATTTTAAAATGCAAGTTACCAATGTACAAAGTTTATTACTATTTTGTTTAATTTCAGTGAACGAATCATAATTCTTTGCTTCAGCTCGTTACTCGTATTTACTATTGTTTTATAATCGTCGTACTTTCAAATTTTCCACACATAAAGAACAAGTGACGATTCCATATTTTTGTTTTTGTTTACAACTTTTTAATAGAGTATTTTAATATAATCTGCGTTTATATGGCATTTTTTTAAATTTAGAACCATAGACATATAAGGATAAACTTGAACGCTTTAAACCTGGAAATATGTGTATACGTATCAGACAAAATTTTATTCTGAAAGACCTGTTACGTCAGAACTTGTAAAGAACAACTTTGAATATTTTCTCTAGAATTATTGATTTAGATTATTCTCTAAAACACTTTTCCACGTAAACTAATTATGTAGTGTAATTGTCTAAATAAGGAAATGATTCGTTCACTCCATTTGTGCATTTCTGTTTCAGTCGAATCTATTAACACTTTAACTGCCCAATCAACGACATCAAAAATTCCACAGAACCAAAGTAATTTATTTAATAAAGCAACGATTGAAAACTTAAAATGTATGACATACAGTCATCCTTCAACTTTGTTATATTCTCCAGATCTCAATTAAATTTACACGGGAACATATTCAGATGCGAAAATCAGATTTTGATGAAACTTATGGGAGTTTATAGTTCTTTGAAAAATATGTGACACGTGTCTTTTTATCGGCAACCATTCGCTTTGAAGCGGTGAAAACAGCCCTCAAATTTGGGGTATTTTTGAGATATCTCGGAAACAGAGGTCGAAAAATTTGAATTTCTTTTTAAATTGTGTGTTTTTCAATGGGAAGTGTAGTCACGCAAGAAAATTTTAACAAAAGTTTTTTGTTTAAACAATAAAGCTATAAGCTACCATAAATTTCATCAAAATCGGATTTTCGCATCTGAATATGTTCCCTTGTCACTTAAAACCGGATATTATTGCGGCTGACTGTATGTTTAACACTGAAACTATCAAACCAGTCATTTTGACTGGTTCCTAGTTTTTTCTTTCGAAATTATTGAAATTATAAAAATGTTCGTCAAAAATTTTGGGACGTACTTCTTTAACCAGTTTACTGTGACGCCCTCGTTTGAGAGCGTGCACCGTTTTGTGTCGCCAGAATCAAGCCATGACGAGTATACTCGTCAATCACAGAGTAAGTTGTGCTGGTAAGATATTGGATCAAAAAGATGGGTTTATTTTATAATATTGACAATCATGTTACTAATATTTACTTATTTTGTTAACATACACATATATTACATACATATTAAACTAAAAACGCAATAAAAACTAAATATTATACATCGGCGTCACGCATTTGTCCCATGACTGACCATACCTGAAGGAACCCTATTATAAATCAACTTTCTGACTTTTGCCTTTGCCCCTTTTAAGCTAACATCTAAAAGACGTTATCATCGCACATAAATAAATTCGTTATGCGAACTGGTAAGCTGTTTCAGCCAGTGCTTACGGGGACGCATGAGTTCATCTCAAATTATTTATATTTTTTATTCGCTTGTTTTATTCCGCCATGGCCTCTTGAAATTTGAGAATATGTTTTGTTTTTCTCAAAAATTACAATTTAAATAGCCAATGGTCACTACTTTATACGCATGACGAGTATACTCGTCAATACACAAAATCGTGCCACTTCTCCATTACGAGTATACTCGTCAATCATAGTTAACTGGATAATGACGTATACCTTACAATAAGTATTGTATGAAGTTTTAATAGATAGTCTCGTTATTATTACAAAAAGATGTATATCGTTGAATTTATTGTTAAGTAGTTTGAGTGTTAACTCGCGCGACCTCTTGGCCAAGTACAACGTGAGTTAAATATAACTCACGTCACGTTCAATGTGTTAACTGCCGGCTGCTGAACCGGTGTAAATTTAACCATGCGCGGCTCTATTGCAACCAGGTTATTTCAGAACAGCTCAGTATCGTTCGGAGTACTGTATTGTCGAACGGAAGATCGACTCAGCTCGACCGGGTCTCGCTGTGCGGAATTGTGCACGAAGAATCGATATCGGAGGAGCTGGAGGTGGCTCTAAAGTTTCATTCGACTCTGTAACGCCCGGCTAATGCGCCGGCACCCTCGGATGATGGCTATCGATTGGTATACTTGACCATTAAACAATTTCAGTGGCGGCACACGTGACCAGCCGCATAACTAATAACCGCTAGTTTGTACGCCGGCCTTTCGTTGATTCTATTAAAAACTTTAATAGAACACCGTCCATCGCGAACGCCTTCTAACAAGCCTCGTTATTAACCCCTTGCCGCACCATTTTCTTTCTAACTAAAGTTATTATAACGTCTTCATTATGAATTACGATGGTTAACACTAAAATCACCGAGCAATCAACACGATCAAGTTTTAACATTATGTTAGATGACCAACCATCTATGACTAAGATGATTTTGACAGAACTCCCCTTCCCTTCAAAGAACTGCTATTTAAACTCGAGAAAAGCCCGAAACCTTAGCATTAAATTTCTCACCCCGGTAGAGCTTAGATCTGCATCGAGGACTTTTATTAACCCTTTGTGATACCATTTTCTGTGTAAATAAAGTTATTATAATGTCTTCGTCGTTAGAGATGTTACAGAAGAGAAAAGACAATTCATATGAATTTATATTATATTAACCTTCTGCTCTCCAAGCAATTTTAATTCCAACAATCGAGACATTTTTTTTTACCTAGAATAGTTACCTTGTGCATGATTAATTTCCTTTCGCGCACATGAAATTTATTACTGTTATTCGTACGTAAAACACTTGAATTTTTCTCGATTTCTTAAATGCAAATATGGTAATGTAATAGTTCTTTTGAATTATAGTATGGCGATTTTTCGTGTCGTCTCAGAGGAGCCATTGGAGTGCTAAGGGTTAAGAAAATATAGCGAAATGCAGTATGAATTAGTGGAAAGCGACTATCTTCGATAAACATACTATTTCTTTAGAAACGAGATTCGAGGAAGTGCGAATTGTCATTCGCATCATTTGCATCTTTGATTAAATGTTTTAACTACTGCGTGTAGATTTCCGTGAATTCAGATTCTAGCATTTACTTAATTAACACTAGACCTACCGAACCAGTCAGAGTGACTGGTTTACAATTTTATCTTCCACAATTATTGAAATTATAAAAGTATTCTGATGAGAATGTTTCGAATGAACTTATTCATTGAAGCAGACATTACGATAAAAATTATACGAGGTCTTAATAAATGCAGTCTTGTTGTTAATACAAAGCAATATACATCAGCAACATTTATTACTCGGTAGTTCTAGTATTAAGGATGTTACTACCTGTATTATTACTCGATCACTAAATTGTTGATGTAGTCATTAAAAATCGTGTGGATTTGGAATTTCTATCGAAGGTAGTCGCCTTAACGATATTCCAAAAAAAAAAAAAACAGAAACGATACCTTTCACATAGTTTCCAAGCTTGAAAACAGTTCCATTCGAACTTTCTAAACTTAAATTAAAAGTATTGGAGCGCAGATTGGTCGAACCTTACTGGCTCTGTTATGTGCAACATTAAAGAAAATATTCTACTTTCGCACGATAAAATAAATCCCCTTGCGAAATTGCGTTAAGCCTTTGAAAACATAAAACACGCCATTGTGGTAGTACATTTACTTTCGCGTATACTAAACGTAAGAATGTCAATAGCTCCACAGAAACATGATATTCAGAAAAGAGGAACATGGACATTACCAGTTATTTTTTTATGCTTTTCTAAAACGTAGTACCACGTATGAAAAAGCGAGGAAGCAACTACATGAAAGAGGACTAGGAAAAACTCTCAGAATGTAATGGGAGCATATAAAATAAAGGTATCAACTTTCACATCATTTATTTCAAACGATTGACCCAAAAGATCGCGTTACAATCGTATCCAAAAAATGACAACGCAGCAATTTAGACAAAAAAACATTGAATGACAAGCGACACGGGGTTGAGCCCCGATGACCTTGACTCAATGTCATTCGTTACGTACAAATAACCTGAAGAGACATTTGTAAACTTCGTCTCTCGAAATTAACAATCTCAAATAACAAATAATCCACGTTCTAATTATATTTATCATAGTTAGATGTAACTAAACCTTCTATGGGCCGAATTTTTTTCTTAAATATAAAGTAATGTATGCAACGAAAAATCAACAATTACAAACCTATATATACAGATTAAAAGAAATTTACCAGTTTAAACAATTTTATTATAATTTGTAACTTTGTAACTTTGCAGTAATAACGGCTAACGATGTTTGCACTTCTGTGTATAAAGGTTAAGCGTGAAATTTCATAGAACAGTTTGCACTTGGCGTTAAACAAAGATGTACATTGCATTTGGAATGTTTCATTTTTGGAAATCCTGTGTTGGATCACATTGCAGTGCATATTTATTGGTATAGTCAACTATATCACTTATAATTTCACTGTCGAATAGTTTTCGAAAGTGGGTCACAGACGAGTAGGGTCCTTCGGGGTCTTCAGGACAATCTTCTTTCCAAGAGCGATGACAACTATTATTCGTCTGGGATACTGATTGCTAAACAAGTTTTTGTGGTCCTGAATTTTCCTTATCCGATGATGATTCGCTACTAAATGCATCGTCACTGTCAATAATATTCATGCGTCGTCGAGTAAATACTACTGAAATATTACCGCTAGCGTGTATAATTCTAATTCCTCTATTACTTTTATGTGAGTATGTATCCATATTTTGGGTATATGATATGTGGCGGCTGCTGAAAGTGTGATGGAGATAGAAAGAAAAGGAAACAAGGAAGGGGAAGCGTTTCGTCCTAGGTCCACTAGAGGACTCGTCAGTAAGGCTGACTAGCAGACCCTGCTTTAGACGCTGGGTAATGGAAAAAGCGATTCGGGATAGTATATATATGAACTGGAGGCGGATCAGGAACTAGCGGGAAAGTCTCGTCCTACTGTCCCTCTATCGGCGAGAGTAGGAGGTAGAGCCGCCACAGATATATAACTCGGAAAAATGAAGAATGCACAAGCATTGTCCTAAATCTACCAAAATCTATTATAATAGCCTACTGTAATCTGAGTCACAAAACTGTATTATATACAAATAGTAACAAAATGATTATTGAAATTGCAAACAAACAAGTTGTTATTGGTATGCAAATTCAAAGCTATTATGTACGCTTTGTTTTGTTTAATGGATAGAAACACAAATAATATAAATTGCACAAGATGGATCCGTTGGTTTCTACCTACAGACAACTAGCAAGGCATTTACTTTGATATTGCAGGTTGACGGTGCTGACAACCGTTATCAATATTGTTATTTGTTACCTCAGAGACATAACATAATAATGACGTACACGTTGTCTTACAAAAAACTAAGATCATCTGATAAAATGTCGTCTATTAAACCTTCGCACTCGAATGGTGACTCCGAGGCAACACTACAAATTGCCACACCATTATGTATATTGGTATAATGATTCAACTGTTGTAAATTGAATTGCAATAAAAATTTAATTGTTGTAAGAACGAGTAATAGCAAAAAAACCCATACCCATAAGATAAAATAGATCAGGTAGAATGGAAATATTCTAGGTCAGAAGAATGTCTTGGTTTTCGAGTTAAAATAGCTTCGAGTGCAAAGGGTTAACACGTGACATGAAAGTTACATAGCCCATAGACGGTTAACGCGCTCTATACAATAAACCAAACGAAGTAGCCAATTAATAGTAGTAGAATTAGCCAATATCTCGTCACCCAAAATAGTATATAAGCAGGCAATGTAACGAACCACATTGGATCTGATCGATCAGTTCACGCTGTCACTTGCACCATTTAAACTGTCACACGTAGAATAAAAGCCTTACCAAAAAATCTAGTTGATTGGGACTCTCTTTTCAATTGAACGCTCCTCCTCCTATTAATTTGAGTCAGAGCAAGTACATTCTCCTTCGAGGTATCGCATTTGAGCGGCCGCTTCACCGAACGACGGACAAACGCCTCAACAGCCATGAATCTTTTCTGGAAAGGAAAACGCAACGGAGCTGAGTAGGAGAAAATTGAAAGAACACAGCGGGGTTAAGTAAAACGAATAAATCGTATTTTTCTTTTTTTGGATAATTTTAAAACGAATTCAAATGTAGGGTTTTCCAATAGTGTCGATGTTCACAGTCTGTGGCGGACATGTTGTTTTGGCAAATCACCATGGCAAGTTTCACGATTGAGCACCACATCCAAATGATAAAACTTTATTATCAAAATGAGTGTTCGTTAGTACAAACGTTGCGCGCGTTGCGCCCATTTTTACAGCAGACGCGGTGGCCCTTCAAAATTGACTTTCTAACATTTGGTGGCCAAATTTGAGACAACCGGTTCGGTAAACAATCAGCAAACACTCGTAGGTCAAAGGAACGCCAGATCGGCCGAGAACATCACCGCTGTCCGTGAAAATGTGCAGGAGAACCCGAGGCAATCAATTCCTCGCCGTGCACAAGAAGTTGGGCCTTTCGCAGACTTCAACTTGGTGAATTTTGCGTCTGGACTTGGGCCTGCACTCGTACAAGATCCAAGTGATCCAGGACCTCAAAGTTAATGACCATAGACAACGCCGTTTGTTTGCTGACTGAGCTTCAGAGCGTTTGGCCATGGACCCCAATTTTGGCCGTAAAATCATCTTTAGTGACGAGGCGCATTTTTGGATGAATGGCTATGTTAACATGCAAAATTGCCGTATATGGCACGACGCCAACCCACATGAGGTTCATCAGATGGCAATGCATCCACAAAAAGTTACGGTTTGCTGTGGATTTTGGACCGGCGGTGTTATTGGTCCGTACTTTTTCCAAAACAACGTTGGTGAGGCTGTCACCGTCAACGGTGAGCACTATAGATCGATGGTAACCAATTTCTATTGGCCCGAATTGAATGATATAGACGCGGACGACATGTGGTTTTAGCAGGACAGCGCTAGGACCCATACAGCGATCGACACGGTGGACATTCAGCATGAACGATTTCAGGGTATGGTTATCTCTCGCGGAGGTGACGCAAATTGACCACCAAGATCGTGCGATTTGACCTCGCTAAACTTTTTCTAATGGGCATTTCTGAAGTCGCAGGTCTATGCCAATAAGCCGCAATCAACCGATAACCTCAAAGTCAACGTAGCCTAGTTAATCGCTCAAATTCAGCCGGATCAATGCGGTAAAATCATTAAAAATTGGATCTCTCGGATCCGTGCCACCGTGCGAAGCCACGATGAACATTTCAATGATGTCATATTCCACTCAGAATGGCGAACATGGGCCTTTCAAATAAAAAGAAATTTCGTTAATACCTTACGCACAGCTTGTTTTATTTCATTTCAATATCGACGGGCACTTATTGGAAAACCCTCTAGATGTAGCACATTTACAAGAAGTAGAAACATGATTAATCTGAATTGGAAAAGGCCCAAAGCGTCCATTATACCTAACGATAATTGTAAACAATAATAAAAGTCAATTTTCGCCGAATTGGATCATAAGATCGGAATCCCATCAAATACAAAAACTGGCAACCCGGCCATTCAGGGGAATTCCTCTGAATGACGAGGGACACAGAATTGAGCACCGCCGACCTTGACTCGGTACTAAACAAAGCAACGCGTATCTAGGTTGCAGCGGTCTAGGACACGTGGCCACGGACGAAACGCGGAGAAACGTTCGTATAGGCGCGCGCATACACAGCCTGCGATGTCCCAGGCAATCCAGGGAAAAAGTTGAGGATGCAACGTCTCTATATCAGCATACAATGAACTCAAATCGATCGGCGGCTGCACCAGTTGCGCCATTGCACGCGTGCAATCGCACGCATGAACAAATCGGCCTGCGAGATCATTCGATTAACGCTGTTGTAAATTTCACCAAAAATTCCTTTTTTGCAAAATATCACGTTTCTCTGGAAGTTCGTTTGTTTTTTTTGTACCAGCGTGCAAAATGAAATATTCGGAATAGTTTTCTTTTGTAACTCTCCGCCGGTTACATAGATAGTGGGAAATTTCAGGAAAATTTCAATCTCTTCCAAATTGCTCGTTGATTTTTCATACTTATTGCCAACAAGTTTGAACATTTGGCGAAAATATCATTTCCTCGTTAAAATACCAAGTATACTTATAGGTATAATAGGTAACTCGAAACTTCTGAGGATTTATAAGAGCCTAGAATAACAGGAAATCGAGTGAAGTCGTTAAGTTTACTCATTATGCTGAACATATTTAGGATTAACCGGCGAATAGTAGGACGAAATAATGGGGAATCTTCAAGAAATGGACTGTTTATTTTGAAAGTGGTGCAAGTCCATTTTCTTCTGTTTCGAGAAAATTAAATGTTTGCAGATCTGACAATTAAAAAATATAGTTTAATTATATGAAGTCTGGGAATGTTTGGACTAATTTATCAATATGTAATTTGATTATATAAATTTCTTTTAGACGAATTTAACTAAAATAGTATATATTTCCAGTCTGCAAATGGACTTACACCACTTTCATAATTAGTCAATTGTAAATATCATTTAATTTCAATTTTGAAATAACAAATATCACTTAAAATATATTTCATACTAATCCAATTTTGTTTATAAATAATAACAAGAAATAAAATAGAATTAGTATTTTTTATTTTGAACGTTATTTATATTTATATATTGTTAAACTTAACACAAGATATTGGTATTATTAATTATTTATGCTCTTCATGTGGCAGTGTTTTGAAATATTCATGATGCACAGGAAGTATATAAGGTAATAGCTGCTGCATATCCTTATATTTTTCGTATGTAATAGGCCTGGCATCGCGATACAAAGGCGTCAGGGCGATTTTTTCAAATTTTGGTGGTCTTCCCCGACATGTAGGTGATAAATTTAGTCTTAAATTCTGTGTCCTCCATTGATGTCTCATATAAAACAGTATACGGTGCACTTTTGCAAAATCTCATCCAACATATTTGCAACCAATTTACTTTTTCTCCATTAGTGTTTCTTCTTATCTGTTTTTTA